>PVKH010012412.1:0-17291 GCA_004027955.1 Chaetophractus vellerosus
TGCTAGGCACTTGTGTATGTTGACAATCAATGTCAAAACACTGGTTTTACCTAAAGTTCTTTGAATGCACCAGGTTATTTTGTTTTGATAACTATACAATTTACTACTTTAATTAGCTGCTATGAACTTGTTTTCACTTACATCAATGCCAAATCACGTGTTTTATCTAACACTCTGTGAATTCAACATATTCTTCATTGTTGAAAACTTAGAATTTACTTGTTACTTGGCTGCTATGCGCTAGTTTTCACTTATAATCAGTGTCAAAACACTGGTTTTACCTAACACTCTGTGAATACACCAGGTTCTTTAGTTTTGAAAAATAGTCGAGTTACTTGTTTAATTGTCTACAAAGCAATTGTTTTCAAATGCATTCAATGAGAATACACTGGTATTAACTAATGCTGTGTGAATGTACCAGGTTATTTAGTACAGAAAACTTAGCAAGATACTTGTTTCATTGGCTGTTACTCACTTGTTTTCACCTACAATCAATGTCAAATCACTGGGTTTACCTAACACACTGTGAATGCACCATGTTTTTCTGTTTTGAAAACTAAGCAAATTACTTGTTTAATAGGCTGCTATGCAATTGTTTTCACTTACAATCAGTGTCAAAATGCTGGCTTTTCCTAACACTCTGTGAATGCCCCATGTACTTCAACTTTGAAAACTAAGCATGTTACTTTTTTATTTGGCTTGTATACTCTTCTTTTCACTTACTATCAATGCCAAATCACTGGTTTTACCCTAGGCCCTGTGAGTGCACCAGGTGTTTCAGCTTTGAAAACTTAGCAAGTTACTTCTTTAATTGGGTGCTACATGCTTGTGTTAATTTACAATCGATGTCAAAACATTGGTTTTACCTAACACTCTGTAAATGTGTCATGGTATTCAGTTTTTAAAACTAAGCAACTTACTTTTGTAATTGGCTGTTATATAATTGCTTTCATTTACAATGAACATCAAAACACTGGTTTTAATTAATGCTCAGTGAATGCACCAGGACATTCAGTTTTAAAATCTAAGCAATTTACTTCTTTTATTGGATCTTACACACTTGTTTTCACTTAGAAACAATGTCAAAACACTGTTTTTTCCCAATGCTCTGTGAATGCACCAGGTTCTTCAGTTTTGAAAACTCAGCATGTTCCTTGTTTAATTAGCTGCTAAAGAATTCATTTCAATTACAGTCAAGGAGAAAACACTGCTATCACCTAATGCTCTGGGAATGCACCAGGATCTTCAGTTTTGAAAAAATATGCAATGTACTTGTTTAATTGGCTGGTACACTTGTTTAATTGGCTGGTACACAATTGTTAAAATTAATGTCAAATCACAGGAAATACCTATTGCACTGTGAATGCACCAGGTTCTTCAGTTTTGAAAAATAAGGAAAATATTGTTTCATTTGCTGCTAGGCACTTGTTTTCACTCACAATCAATGTCAAAACACTGGTTTTATCTAATTAATGCTCTGTGGATGCACCAGGTTTTTCAGTTTAGAAAACTTGTCAAGTTACTTGTTTAATTGCCTGCAACACAATTGTTTTCAATTACATTTAAAGAGAAAGCACTGGTATTGCCTAATCATCTGTGAATGCCTCAGGTTCTTCAGTACTGAAAACTTAGCAAGGTACTTGTTTCATTGGCTGCTATGACCTTGTTTTCACTTGCAGTGAATGTCAAAACCCTAGTTTTACCTAATGCACGGTGAATGTGCCAGTTTCCTCAGTTTTGAAAACTAAGCAAATTACTTCCTTAATTAGTGCTATGCACTTGTTTTCACTTACAATGAATGTTAAAACACTGGTTTTACCTAACACTCTGTGAATGCAGCAGGTTCTTCAATATTGAAAACTCAGTAAGTTACTTGTATAAAGGGATGCTACACATATATTTTAACTTACAATCTATGTCAAAACACTGATTTTACCTAATGCGCTGTGACTGCATCATAGTATTCAAGTTTCAAAACTATGCAAGTTATTTCTTTAATTGGCTGCTTTGAAATTTTTTTCACTTATAATCAATGTCAACACTATGGTTTTACCTAATGTGGTTTGAATGCAACAGGTTCTTCCATTTTGAAAACTAAGCTATTTACTTCTTTAATTGGATGCTGCACATTTGTTTTCACTCACTACCAATGTCAAAATATTGCTTTTACCTAATTGTTGTGAATAGAGCATGTTCTTCAGTTTGGAAACTGAGCAAGCTGCTTCTCCAATGGGCAGCTAAGCACATGTTTTCACTTACAATCAAGGTCAAAACACTCATTTTACCTAATGCTCTGTTTATGCACCAGGGTATTCAGTTTGGAATATAAGCAAGTTTCTTGTTTAATTGGATGCTACACATTCTTTTCACTTACAATCAATGTGAAAACACTGGTTTTACCTAACACAATGTGCATATAGCATGTTCTTCAGTTTTGAAAACTAAGCAAGTTACTTCTTTAACTGGATGTTACACACTTGTTTTCACACACAAATTGTCAAAACACTGGTGTTAGCTAATGCCCTATGAATGCACCAGGGTTTTCAGTTTTGAAAACTAAGAAATTTACTTGTTTAATTGACTGCTGCACAGTTTTCTCAAACAAACGTTATTAAAACACTGGTTTTACCTAACATTTTGTGAATACAACAGTTACTTAAATTTTGAAAATTAAACACATTTCTTTTTTAATTAGCTGCTACACACTTGTGTTCACTTAAAATTAGTGTCAATTCACTGGTTTTACCTAATGCACTGTGAATGCACCAGGGTATTCAGTTTTTAAAGCTAAGCAAGTTTTGCTTAATTGCCTGCTTCACATTTGTGTTCACTTACAATCATCATGAAAACACTGGTTTTAACCTAAAGCTCTGTGAATGCACCAGGTTCTTCTGATTTGAAATTTGAACAATTACTTGTACATTGGGCTGTTATGCTCTCAATCAATACCAAAACACTTCTTTTACCTAACACTCTATGAATGCACCTGGGTATGAATGCACTAGTTTAACCTAAACCTGTGTGAATGCAACAGGTTACTTTTTTCAAAAACTAAGCTAGTTACATATTTAATTGGATGCTGTGCACTTTCTTTCACTTGCAATCAATGACAAAGCATGGGTTTACCTAACACTTTAAGAATACTACTGGTTCTTCAGTTTTGAAAGCTATGTAAAATACTTGTATAATTTTCTGCTAGGCATTTGCTTTCACTTACAATCAATGTGAAAACACTAGTTTTAACTAACACTATGTGAATGCAGCAGGTATTTCAGTTTTTAGTACAAAGCAAGTCAATTTTTTAATTGGCTGATACAAACTTGTTTAACTTACAATTAATATTAAATCACTGTTTAAATAACACACTCTGAATGCACCAGTGTATTCAGCTTTTATAATTAAGCAATTTACTTGTTCTGTTGGCTGCTCTTCACTTGTTTTCACTTATAGTCAATGTCAAAACACTGGTTTTACCTAAAGCTATGTGAATGCACAGCTTCTTCAGTTTTGAAAACTAAGCAATTTACTTGATTAATTAGCTGCTATGAACTTTTTTCCACTAACAATCAATGTCAAATCACCTGTTTTACTTAACACATGGTGAATACACCAGGCTATTCAGTTAGAAACCTAAGGTAGTTACTTCTTTAAATGTTTGCTATGCACTTATTTTAAGTTGCAATAAATGCCAAAACCCTGGTTTTACCTAATGCTCTATGAATTCACCATGTTCTTCAGTTTTAAACTAACATAATTTACTTCTTTAATTGGCCTATGCACTTGTTTTCACTTCCAATCTATGTCAAAGCATTGGTTTTATCTAACAATCTGTAAATGCACCTTGATCTTCAGTTTTGAAAACTAAGCATGTTACTTGTATAATTGGCTGTTAAGCACTTGTTTTCACTTACAATCAATGACAAAACACATTTTACCTAATGCTTTGTAAATACATCAACAAATTCAGTTTTGAAATCTAAGTAAGTTACTTGGAAATTGGCTGCTACACACTTGTTTTCACTTACAATGAATGTCAAAATACTCATTTTACCTAATGCTCTGTGAAGGCACCAGGGTAGTCAGTTATGCAATCTCAGCAGTTTATTTGTTATTTTGGCTGCTACAAACTTGTTTTCATTTACAATCATTGTCAAAACACGGGTTTTAGGTACTCAGTGAATGCACCTTGTCCTTCATTTTGAAAACTAAGCAATGTAATTCTTTAATTGGCTGCCATGCACTTGATTTCACTTATAATCAAAATCAAATGACTAGTTTTACCTAACACACTGTGAATGCACCAGGGTATTCCATTTTTAAAGATTTTAAAAAAATTTTACCCCCCTTTCTGCTTGTTCCTGCTGTGCTCATCTTTGCACTCCTCTGTGTCTGCTTGTCTCCCACTGCTGCAGTGACCTGCCAAGTCAGCTCACCACATGGCAGCCTGCCTGTTCACAGCAGCTTGCCCTGCACACAGGGGCTTGCCCTGCCCATGGTGGCTTGCCCTGCCCCTGGCAGCTTGCCTTGCCTGTGGCATCTTGCCTTCTCAAGGTGGTCTGCCCACTTGAGGGGGCCCCAAGAACCAAACCAGGGGCCTCCTATGTGGTAAACTGGTTCCCTACCAATTGGGTTACAGCCAGCCCCCAGGGTATTCCATTTTTATAACTAAACATATCACTTGCTTATTTGGCTGCTACACACTTGTTTTCACTTATAATCAATGTCAAAACAATGGTTTTAACAAAATCTGTGAATGAACCAGGCACTTCAGTTTTGAAAACTAAACATTATCTGTTTAATTGGCTGCTATGCACTTGTTTTCACTTACAATCAATGTCAAAACACTGGATTTATCTAAAGCTCAGTGAATACACTAGGTTGTTCTGTTTTGAAAACTGAGAAAGTTACCTGTATAATGGGCTGCTACACACATGTTTTCACTTACTATCAATGTCAAAACTCATTTAACCTAAAGCTCTGTGAACACACCAGGGTATTCAGTTTTGTATCTAAGCAAGTTACTTGTTAAACTGGTTGCTACACACTAGTTTTCACTTACACTCAATGTCAAAACATTGTTTTTACATAACACTATGTGATTGCACAGGTTCTTCAGTTTTGAAAACTAAGCAATTTACTTGATTAATTGGCTGCCACACTCTTATTTTCACTTAAAACCATGTCAAATCACCTGCTTTACCTAATGCACTGTGAATGAACCTGGCTATTCAGTTTGAAAACTAAGGAAGTTACTACTTTAAATGGCTGCTATGCACTTATTTTCAGTTACAATGAATCTAAAAACTCTGGTTATACCTAACTCTGTGAATTCAGCAGTTCTTCAGTTTTGAAACTAAAGCAATTTACTTCTTTATTGGCTTGTATGCACTTGCTTTCACTTACAATCAATGTCAAAATACTCATTTTAACAAATGACATGTGAATGAATCAGCAAGTTCTGTTTTGAAATCAAGGTAAGTTACCTATTTAATTGGCTGCTCCACACTTATTTTCATTTACAATCAATGTGAAAACACAAGTTTTACCTAATACTCTGTGAATGAACCAGGCACCTTAGATTTTAAAACTAAGCAAGTTACTTGTTTCATTGGGTGCTATGCACTTGATTTCACTGACAATAAATGGAAAAACACTGGGTTTATCTAACACTCTGTGAATGCAACAGCTCCTTCAGTTTTGAAAACTAAGCAAGATCCTTGTTTAATTGAATGCTACATACTTTTTTCACTCACAATCAATATCAAAACTCTGATTTTACCTGACATTCTGTGAATGCATTAGATTCTTCAGGATTGAAAACTTTGCAAGTTACTTATTTAATTTCCTGCTATGTACTTGTTTTAACTTACAAACAATGTCAAAACACTGGTTTTTCCTAATGCTCTCTGAATGCACCAGGTTCTTCAGGTTTGAAAACTATGCAGTGTAATTGTTTAATTGGTTGCTATACACTTGTTTTCACTTACAATCAATATCAAGTCACTGGTTTTGCCAAACACACTGTGAATGCACCAGGGAGTTCAGTTTTTATAACTAAACAGATTACTTGTTTATTTCACTGCTACACACTTATTTTCACTTACAATCAATGTTAAATCACAAGTTTTACCTAACATTGTGAGCCACTTCAGTTTTGAAAACTAAGCATGTTAATTGTATAACTGGTGGCCAGCACTTGTTTGCACTTACAATCAAGGTCAAAACACTCATTTTACCTAATGAACTGTGAATGCATCAGTGAATTAAGTATTGAAATCTAAGTAAGTTACTTGTTTATTTGGCTGCTACACACTTATTTTCACTTACAATCAATGTTAAATCACAAGTTTTACCTAACATTGTTGAATGAATGAGCTACTTCAGTTTTGAAAACTGAGTAAGTTACTTGTTTAATTGGCTATTACACACTTGTATTCACTTACAATCAATGTCAAAACACTCAGTTTACCTAATGCTCTGGGAATGCACAAGTTTCTTTGGTTTGAAAGCTGAACAAGTTACTTGTATAATGGGCCATGATGCACTTGTTTTCACTTACAATAAATATCAAAACACTCATATACCTAACTCTCTCTGAATGCATCAGGGTATTCAATTTTATAATCTAATCAACTTACTTGTTAAAATGGCTGCTATGCAGTTGTTTTCACTTACAATCAATGTTAAAACACTAGTTTTAACTTGTGCTTTTGAATGCTCCATGTTCTTCAGTTTTAAAAATGAAGATAGTTACTTCTTTAATTGGCTGCTACATACTTGAATTCACTTACAACTAATGTCAAAACATGTGATTCACCTAACACTCTGTGAATGCACCATGCTCTTGAGTTTTGAAAACTAAGTAAGGTAATTTTTTCATTGGCTGCTATGCACTTGTTTTCACTTACAATCAATATGAAATCACTGGTTTTACCTTGTACAGTGAATACACCAGGTTCTTCAGCCTTGAAAACTGAGCAAGTTACTTGTTTAATTCACTGCTAGGCACTTGTGTTAACTTACAATTATCATGAAAATATTGGTTTTGACCTAAAGCTCTGTGAATGCACCAGGTACTTTAGCTTTTAAATCTTAGCAAGTTACTTGTTAAAGTGGCTACTATGCACTTGTTTTCACTTACAATCTATGTCAAAGCACTAGTTTTACCTAATCTTCTGTGAATGCACCAGGTACTTCAGTTTTGAAAACCACACAAGTTATTTGTCTAATTGCCTGCTACAAACTTGTTTTCACTAACAATTAATGTCATCAAAGCATGTGCTTTACTTAACACTGTGAATGCACCAGGTTCTTCAGTTTTGAAAACTAAGGAATGTATTTGTTTAATTGGCTGCTACACACCTCATTTCACTTACAATCAATACCAAATTGCTGGTTTTAACTAATGAATTGTGAATGTGCATGGGTATACAGTTTTAGTAACTAAATATGGTACTTATTTATTTGGCTGCAATGCACTTTATTTCACTTATAATCAATGTCAAATCATGGGTTTTACCTAACTCTCAGTGAATGCACCAGATCCTTCATTTTTTAAAACAAATCAAGTTACTTGTTTAATTGGATGCTATGCACTTGTTTTCACTTACAGTCAGTGTCAAAGTGCTGCTCCTCCCTAAACTTCTGAACATGAAACTTTACTTGAATTTTGAAAACTAAGCAAGTTGCTTGTTAATTAGCTGTTATACCCTTGTTTTCATTTACAACTAATGTCAAAGCACTGGTTCTGCCTAATGTTCTGTGATGTCACCAGGCACTTCAGTTTTGAAAACTAAGCAAGTTACTTGTCTAATTTCCTGCTATGCACTGGTTTTCACTTACACTCAATGTTTAAACACTGGTTTTACCTAATGCTCTGTGAATTCACTAGGTTCTTCAGGTTTGAAATCTGAGCAAGTTACTTGTTTAATTGGCTGCTATGCACAGGTTCTTGCAATCAATGTAAAAAAAACTGATTTTAATTAATATTCTGTGAATGCACAAGGTTCTTCCATTTAGAAAAGTAAGGTTACTTGTTTAATTGGTTGATGCACACTTGTTTTCACTTACATTCAATGTCCAAGACTGCTTTTAGTTAATGCTCTGTGATTGCACCATGTTCTTCCATTTTGTAAACTAAGCATGTTACTAGTATAATTGGTGGCTATCCATTTCTTTTTACTTACAATCAATGAAAAAACATCGTTTTTCCTAACATTCTGTGAACGGATCTTTGTATTCAATTTTAAAATCTCGGTATGTTACTTGTTTAATTGGTTGCTATGCACTTGTTTGCACATACAATCAATGTCAAATCACTGGAAATACCAACTGCTCTGTGAATGCACCAGGTTCATCAGTTTTTAAAATAAGCAAGTTACTTGCTTAATTGGCTGCTATGCACTTGTTTTCACTTACAATAAATATCAAATCACTGGTTTTACCTAATGCACTGTGAATGCACCTGGTTCTTCAGTTTTGTAACTAGGCAAGTTTCTTGCTTAATTGGCTGCAATGGACTTGTTTTTACTTATAATCAGTGTCAAAATAGTGGTTTTAACTAACACTCTGTGAATGCACCAGTTTCTTGAGTATTGAAATCTTAACAAGATACTTGTATCATTGTTTGCTAGGCTCTTGTTCTCACTCAAAATCAATGTCAAAAGTGGTTTTACCTAATGCTCTATGAATGCACCAGGTTCTGCAGTTCTGAAAACTAAGCAAGTCACTTGTTTAAATGGCTGCTATGCACTTCTTTGTACTTACAAACAATGTCAAATCACTGGTTTTACCTAACAAACTGTGAATGCACCAAGTGCTTCACTTGAAAATTGCAACTCACTTGCTTAATTTGCTGCTATGCAATTGTTTTCACTTACTGTTAATGTCAAAACTCTGGTTTTACCTAACACTCGGTGAATGCACCATGTTCTTCAGTTGTGGAAACTAAGGAAATTGCTTGATTAATTGGCTTTTAATCACTTTTCTCTAACAATAAATGTCAATTCACTGGTTTTCCCTAATACACTGTGAAAGCACCATGCACTTCAGTTTTGAAAACTGAGAAAGTTACTTGCTTAAGTTGATACACAATATTTTTCACTAACTTTCCATATCAAACCACTGCTTTTACCCTTGATCCATGAATGTACCAAGGTCTGCAATTTTGAAAACTTAGGAAGTTGTTTGTTTAATTAGCCTCTACACACTCGTTGCCACTTACAATATATATCAAAACACTGACTTCATCTATTGCTCTGTGAATGCACCAGGTTCTTCAGTTTTGAAAACTAAGCAATTTAATTGTTTAATTGGCTAATATGCAATTGTTTTTTATTACAATAAATGTCAAATCACTGGTTTTACCTAACACACTGTGAATGCACCAGGTTTTTCATGTTTGAATCCTAAGCAAGTTACTTGTTTAATTTCCTGCTCTGTACTTATTTTTGCTTACAATCAATGTCAAAACACTTGTTTTACCTAATACTCTGTGAATGCACCAGGGTAATGAGTTTTGAAATCTATGCAAAATAATTGTATAATTTTCTGCTAAGCATTTGTTTTCACTTATGGTCAATGTCAAAACACTGGTTTTAACTAACACTATGTGAATGCAGCATGCACTTCACTTTTGAGTACTAAGCAAAGCAATTGTTTAATTGGCCACTACAAACTTGTTTAACTTACAATCAATATGAAATCACTATTTTAATAACACACATTGAATGCCTCTGGGTATTCATTTTTTATAATTAAGCAATTTACTTGTTCTATTAGGTATTATTCTCTTGTTTTTACTTATAGTCAATGTCAATACACTGTTTTTACCTAATGCTATGTGAATACACAGGTTTTTCAGTTTTGAAAACTAAGCAATTTACTTGATTAATTGGCTGCTATGAACTTGTTTTCACTTACAATCAATGTCAAATATCCTGTTTTACCTAATGCATGGTGGATGCACCAGGCTATTTAGTTAGAAAACTAAGGTAGTTACTTCTTTAAATGTTTGCTATGCACTTACTTTCAGTTGCAATGAATGTCAAAACTGTGGTTTTACCTAATGCTCTGTGAATTCACCATGTTCTTCAGTTTTAAAAACTAAGAATCTTCTTGTTTATTTGACAGCTATGCACTTGTTTTCACTTACAATCAATGTCAAAACACTGGTTTTACCTAATGCTCTGTGAATGGACCAGGTTCTTCTCTTTTGAAAACAGAGAAAATTACTCGTATAAGGGGATGCTATGCACTTGTTTTCACTACAATCAATGTCAAACAGTGCTTTCATGTAACAAAATTTGAATGCACCAGGTTATTTAGTTGGAAAATTAAGAAAGTTACCTGTTTAAATTGAAGATATGCACTTGTTTTCACTTGCAATGAATGTCAAATCACTTATTTTCAATAATGCTCTGTGAAAGTGCCGGGTCCTTTAGTTTTGAAAATTCAGCTAGTTCCTTGCTTAACTGGCTGCTATGCACTTGTTTTCACTTATAATCAATGTGCAATCTCAGGTTTTAACTAATGCTCTCTGAATACACAAGGAACTTCAGATTTGAAAACTAAGGAAGTTACTTTAATTTGCTGCTACAATTTTTTTCACTTACATTTCATGCAAAATCACTGTTTTTTCCTAATGTACTGTAATGTACCAGGTTATTCAGCTTTGAAAACTACTCAATTTATTTCTTTAACTGACTACTATGCACTTGTTTTCACTTACAATGAATATCAAAACACTGGTTTTACCTAGTGGTCTGTGAATGCAACAAGTTCTTCAGTTTTGAAACCTAATCAAGTTGCTTGTTTAATTAGCTTCTGCACACTTGTTTTTACTTACAGTTGATGTCAAATCACAGCTTTTATGTCACATTCTGTGAATGCACAAGGTTCTTCAGATGTGAAAAATAAGCAAATTACTTGCTTAATTGGCTGCTGTTAATTAATTTTCATTTACAATCAATTTCAAATCACTGGTTTTACCTAACACCCCTGGAATACATGAGGTTATATAGTTTTGAAAACTAAGCAATTTACTTCTTTAATTGGCTGCTTCAAAACTGTTGTCACTTACAATGAATGTCAAAAAACTGGTTTTACCAAATAATTGTGAATGCCACAGGGAATTCAGTTTTGAAAATTAACTATTTACTTGTTTAAATGGCTGCTACACTCTTGTTTTATGATCAATGTATGTCAAACCACTGCTTTACCTAATGCTCTGTGAATGCACCACATACTTCATTTTTTAAAACTAAGCAAGTTATTTGTTGAATTGGCTGCTATGCTCTTGTTTTCACTTAAAATCAATGTCAAAACACTTATTTTACCTAACACACTGTGAATGTACCAGGTTGATCAGTTTTGAAAACTAAGTAAGTTCACTGTTTATTTGGATGCTCTGCACTTGTTTTCACTTAAAAAAATATTTTCAAGGCACTGGTTATACCTATTGCTCTTAGAATCCCACAGCTTATTCAGTTTTGAAAGCCAAGCAATATACTTATTTGTGTAAATGGCTGCTAATGCACTTATTTTAAATTGCAATTAATGTCAGAACACTGATTTACCTAACATTCTGTGAAGGTTCCAGATCCTTCAATTTTGAAAACTAAGGAAGTTACTTCTTTAATTGGGTGCTACACACTTGTTTACTCTTACAATCAATTTCAAATCATTGATTTTAACTAATGCACTGTGAGTGCACCAGGATCTACAGTTTTGTAAATTAAGCAATTTACTTGCTAAATTGGCTACTATGCACTTGTTTTCATATATAATCAATGTCAAATCTCTCATTTTACCTAACTGTGACTTTACCAGGTTCTTCAGTTTTGAAAACTAAGCAAGTTCCTTCTTTAATTGCCTGCTTTGCACTTGTTGACTCTTACACTCAATGTCAAAACCTTGGTTTTACATAATGCTCTGTGAATGCACCTGGTCCTTCAGTAATGAAAACTAAGCAATTTTCTTGTTTAATTGGCAGATATGCACTTGTTTCTCTTACAATCAATGTCAAATCTCTGAATTTATCTAATGCTCTGTGAATGCACCATGGTATTCCATTTTGATACTAACCAAGTTACTTGTTTTTGTGGCTGCTACACACTTCTTTTCAATTACAGTCAATGCCAAATCACTGGTTTTACCTTACATTCTGTGAATGCACAGAGTTCTTCAAGATTTGAAAACTAAACAATTCCTTGTTTAATTGGTGGCTACAAAATAGTTTTCATTTATAAACAATGTCAAATCACTGATTTTACCTAAAGTAATGTGAATGTACCAGGTTATTCACTTTTGATTAAAAGCAATTTATTTCTTTAATTGGCTGATTTACAAAAGTTGTCACTTACATTGAATGTCAAAAACCTGGTTTGACCTAATGCACTGTTAATGCCCCAGGGTATTGGTTTGGTTTAATAAGCAATTTACTTCTTTAATTGGCTGCTATGCACTTGTTTCACTTACAATCAATGTCAGAACATTGGTTTTTCCCTAACACTCTGTTAATTCACCAGGATTCAGAATTTTGAAAACATAGCAAGTTACTGGTTTAATTGGAAGCTATGCAGTTATTTTCACTTACAAACAATGTCAAAACTGTGGTTATATCTACAGAACTGTGAATGAACCAGGTTCTTCAGTTTTGAAAATTAAGGAATTTACTTGCTTAATTGGCTGCTCTGCAATTGTTTTCACTTACAATCAATGTCAAATCACTTGTTTTACCTAATGCTTGTGAATGCTGGAGGAAATTCAGTTTTGAAAAGAAAACAAGTTACTTGTTTAATTGGCTGCTACACATCTGTTTTCACTTACAATAATGTCAAATCACTGAATTTACCTCACATGGTGAATGCACCAGGTTCTTCAGTTTTGATAACTAAGCAAGTTAATAGCTTATTTGGTATCTACACACGTGTTTTCACTTACAATCAATGTCAAAACACTAGTTTTAACATACAAACTGAGAATGCACCAGTGTACTCGTTTTCAAAAATTAAGCATGTTACTAGTTTAAATAGCTGCTACACACTTGTTTTCACTTGCAATGGATGTCAAATCCCTGGTTTTACCTAAATCTCTGTGAATACACCAGATTTTACAGTTATGTAAGCTAAGAAAGTTTCCTGTTTAAGGGGATATTATACAATTGTTTACAATTACAATCAATGACAAACCACAGGTTTTACCTAAACCTCTGTGGATGCACCACATTCTTCAGTTTTGAAAACTAAACAAGTTACTTGTTAGTTGGCTGCTGCACACTGGTTTTCACTTACAACCAATGTAAAGTCACAGGTTTTACCTAATGCACTGCAAATAAACCAGGTTTTTCAGTATTGAAAACTAAGCAAGTTAGTTGCTTAATTTACTGCTACACAACAGTTTTCACTTACTATCAATGTCAAATCACTGGTTTTACCAACACTCTGTGAATGTATTAGGTTCTTATGTATTGAAAATCTACTAATTACTTGTTTATTTGGCTGCTACAAAATAGTTTTCACTTAAAATCAGTGTCAAATCAGTGGTTTTACCTAATATACTGCCAAAGTACCAGATTATTCAGTTTTGAAAAAAAGCAATTTACTTCTTTAATTGGCTGCTTTGCAACTGTTGTCACTAACAATGAATGTCAAAACACTGGTTTGACCTAACACCTTGTTAATGCACAAGGTTCTTTGGTTTCAATACACAATTTACTTCAATTGGCTGCTATGCACTTGTTTCACTTACAATCAATGTCAAAAACACTGGTTTTACCTAACAGTCTGTGAATGAACCAGGTTTCACAGTTTTGAAAACTTAGCAAGTTACTTCTTTTATTGACTATGTGGTTGTTTTCACTTACAATCAATGTCAAAACAGTTGTTATACCTATTGCACTGTGAATAAACCAGGTTCTTCAGCTTTTGAAAAATAAGCATGGTAGTTCCTTAATTGAGTGCAACACACATACTTCTTTTCACTTACAATCAATGTCATATCACTGATTTTATCTATCACATGGTGAATTGAACAGGCTGTTCAGTTTTGAAAACTAAGCAAATTTCTTGTTTAATTGGCTGCTTCACACTTGTTTTCACTTACAATCAATGTCAAAACACTGCTCTTAATGCTCTGTGAATGCAATAGGTTCTTCAGTTTTGAAAAATAGGCATGTTCCTTCTTTAATTGCCTGCTTTGTGCTTGTTTACACTTACAATCAATGTCAAAACCCCGGTTTTACTTAATGAACTGTGAATACAACAGATTCTTCAGTTTTGTAAACTAAGCAAAATAATTCATTAATTGGGTGCTATGCACTTTTCACTTACAAACATTGTCAAGGCACTGATTTTACCTGAAGCTCTGTGAATCCCACAGTTTACTCACTTTTGAAAACTAAGCAATATACTTGTTTAAATGGCTGCTATGCACTAAATTTAACTTACAATTAATGTCAGAACACTGTTTTATCTAATGCTCTGCGAAGTCTCCAAATTCTTCAATTTTGAAAACTAAGGAAGTTACTTGTTTAGTTGAGGGCTATACAATTGTTTACACTTAGAATCAATTTCAAATTACTGGTTTTAACTAATGCACCGTGAGTGCACCAATATGTACAATTTTGTAAATTAAGCAATCTATTTGTGTAATTGGTTGCTACACTTATTTTTGCTTACAGTCAATGTAAAAACACTGATTTGATCTAAAACTCTGTGAATGCAGCAGGTTCTTCAGTTTTGAAATCTAAGCAATTTCCTTCTTTAATTGCCTGCATTACACTTGCTGATACTTACAATCAATTCAAAACCCTGGTTTTATGTGAATCTCTGTGAATTAACTGGTAAAATTGCTTAGTACTGAAAACTAAGCAATTTTCTTGTTTCCTTGGTTGATGCACACTTGTTTTATCTTACAATCAATGTCAAAACTCTGATTTTACCTAATGCTCTGTGAATGCACCAGGGTATTCTGTTTTGATATAACTAAGTTACTTGTTTAAGTGGCTTCTTTTACTTCTTTTCACTTACAAGCAATGTCAAATCATTGGTTTTACCTTATATTCTGTGAATGCTCAAGGATCTTCAGTTTGGAAAACTAAGCATTTACCTATTTAATTGGATGCTATAAAATAGTATTCACTTAAAATCAATGTCAAATAACTGTGTTTACCAAATGTACTGTGAATGTACCAGGTTATTCACTTTTAAATAAAAGCAATTTATTTCTTTAATTGGCTCCTTTGCAACAGTTGTCACTTACAATGAATGTCAAAATCCTGGTTTGACCTAACACTCTGTTAATGCATCAGGTTCTTTGGATTTTAATACTAAGAAATTTACTTTTTAATTGCCTGCTACATTGTTGTTTCACTTAAAACCAATGTCAAAACACTGGTTTTACCTAACAGTCTGTGAATGCACCAGGGTTCACAGTTTTGACACCTTAGCAAATTACTTGTTTAATTGGCTGCTTCATGGTTGTTTTCTCATACAATCAATGTCAAAACAACTGTTATACCTATTGCACTGTGCATGAACCAGTTTCTTCAGTTTTGAAAACTAAGCAAGATACTTTCTTAATTGGGTGATACACACTTCTTTTCATTTACAATCAATGTCATATCATTGGTTTTACCCATTGCAAGGTGAATGTGCCTGGTTGTTCAGTTTTGAAAATGAAGCAAAGTACTTGTTTGGTTGGCTGCTACACACTTGTTTTCACTTACAATCAGGGGCAATCCACTAGGAATACCAAACACAATGTGAGTTCAGCTGGTCCTTCAGTTTGGAAACTAAACAAGTTACTTGATTAATTGGCTGCTACACACTTGTTTTCACTTACAATCCATGTCAAATCAATGGTTTTACCTAATGCTCTGTGAACACGCCAGGTTCTTCACTATTGAAAACTTAGCAAAACACTTGTTTCATGAGCTTATAGTAATTGTTTTAACTTACAATAAATGTCAAATCACTGGTTTTACCTCACACACTGTGAATGAACCTAGTTTTTCAGTTTGTAAAACTAAGCAAGTTACTTGCTTAATTGGCTGTTAGACTTTTTTTTCATATAAAATCAATGTCAAATCACTGGTTTTATGTCACACAATGAATACACCAAGTCATTCAGTTTTTTAAATTAAGCAATTATATGTTTAATTGGCTGCTACAAACTTGTTTTCACTTACAATCAAGGTCAAATCACTGGTTCTACCTAATGCTCTCTGAACACACCAGCTTCTTCAGTTTTGAAAACTAAGCAACTTACTTGCTCAGTTGGCTCCTATGGACTTTTTTTCAATAACAAACAATGTCAAATCACTGTTTTTACCTAATGCTCTCTGAATGCACCAAGTTGAAAGTACTGAAAACTTAACAAAATACTAGTTTCATTTACTGTCATGCACACATTATCACTTACAATCAATGTCAAAACACTAGTTTTATCTAATGCACTGTGAATGCACCAGGTCTTCAGGTTTGTATACTAAGCAACTTTCTTGCTTAATTGGCTGTTATGCACTTGTTTTCACTTACAATCAATGCCAAAGCACTGGTTTTACTTAATGTTCTGTGAATGCATTGGATTCTTCAGTTTGAAACCTGAATATGTTACCGTCCAATCGGCTGCTACACATTTGTTTTCACTTACAGTCAATTTCAAACCACCAGTCACACCTAATACTCTGTGAATGCCACAGGTTATTCAATTTAGTACACTAAGCATGTTACATGTTCATGGACTGCCATGCACCTGTTTTCACGGACAATCAATGGCAAATCACTGTTTTTACTTAATGCAAATGAATGTACTAGATGGTTCAGTTTTGAAAATGAAGCAAGTTAGTTGTTTAATTGGCTGCTAAGCTCTTATTGTTGCTTTCTATCAATGTCAAAACACTGGTTTTAAGTAACACACTGAATGCACCAGGTCTTTGAATTTAAATACTAAGCAATTTACTTGCTTAATTGGCTACTCTGTGCTTGTTTTCACTTACAATGGATGTTAAAACACTGATTTTCCCTAACAGACTGTGAATGCACCAGGTTCTTCAGTTTAGAAAACTAAGCAATTTCCTTCTTTAATTGCCTGTTGTGATGGCTAGGCTAATGTGTCAACTCGGCCAGGTAATTGTGCCCAGCTGTTGGGTCCAGCAAGCCTGGGGCTAATTGCATCTGCATCAATCAGCAAGATTGGATGAAGAATGGATGACGCTGTTATCCATTCAGTTGACTGCTTATAAAAGGGAACTGATTTCAACATTCGGAGAGAATTTCCCAGCTTGTCGT
>PVKH010012413.1:0-17253 GCA_004027955.1 Chaetophractus vellerosus
AGGAGACACCGAGAACCAAACCCAGGACTTCCCATGTGGGAGGCGGGCACTCAACTGCTGCTTGAGCCACATCTGCTACCTTGAGGTTTTTTTTTCCCCCCCCTGGGGTTGTTTTGAGTGAGAGTTTATAGTGGTATAGCAGCTCCAATTAGAAGCTGGGCTGCTGAAACAAAAACATAATTGGATAGGTCTTTTTAATTATCATTTTATTTCTTTTTTTTCCCCAGCAGGCTTTATGTCTAATATTTGCCTAAAGATTAAAAGTATGGTTCTTTGCATGAAGGACTGACCTAGATTTAGCTTTGCTTTGACAATTAGAGGTTTTAGAGATGTCTGGACTTGGTGCAAACTTCAAATCTCTGGAATGGGTGAAAAAGGTATCAGACTGGAAGATGTGGGACCTGCCTGTCAAAAACAGTGTAAAGGCGTGGAGCCCCGAAGATCTTGGTGGGCAATAGTAAATGACTTCAGAGACTTTGAAGTGCCATCCACTAGACTGCTACTGCTGTAGGTGGTTCTGCCTGCTATTTATTAGGTTGAACGATGTGAAACTACGGGCATTAGGCTCTCTGCCTAAAAAATGCCAATTCCATGTGTTTCAACCTAAAATTAAGTTTTTTTTTGTTTGTTTCATAGAAAAAGAGTTCTTGTAGTCAGGGAACTGGGGAAAGTTTCACAAGGAAGGTGGGTTTCAGAGCTTGGGAAGCAGAGAGGTGGCAGTGAGGGTCAGGCAGGCAGACAAGAGCATCACAAGGTAAGCATCGAGGGTGATGAGACAGCACAGAAGTTCAAGTATGAATCAAAGGAATGATGTGTCCATTTTATAAATTTTCATGAATCAAAGTAGATCTCCCAGCACCCTGTGTGAGCAGAAATCTTTCTGCAGCAAGGATGATTGCGTCGGGAAAGTGTGGCTCACATACCCAAATACATGCATCAGGACCAGAGCCTTAGCCTCAGAACACACACTTATAAGGATTTAATTTTAGTACATCTTGGGATTTGGTATTGAGAACATCTATTCAATTGACATAAAGAAATACTAGGACACAAAGAAGAGTAGTTACCTATATGCGGAAGGGGAGAGGATTGGGATGCACAGGGATGGGAGAGGACCCAGGTTTCCCATTATATATATTGTTTTATTGTTTTGCATTTTGAATTATGAGAATGTATTACTTCTTCAAGAAATAGCATTAAAAATGTGCGTGCATGTGTGTGCACACACAGCTGAACTTTGCAGTCAATATCAGCCTTGCCAGCATAGACTTAAAAGTGGTCCTGAAGTTCATTATTTTAAATGGTTGCTAAGGGGATGATTATAGGGATTTCCCCACACTTGGAGGCGAGTAATCCTGGAGCACTGGGATAAATATATAGTGAGGGAAAATGTCTTTCCTTTTAAAATTATACATAAAACATAACAATGGTGGAGAAATTTTAGAAATACGGGGGAAAGCCCCAACTATAATCACCACCCTAACAAAACAGCTCTGTGTGTTTATTTAATTCTCACAAGGCAAGCTTTGACCATTTGCTTTCATATTTCTTTCTTTTTTTTTTTAAGATTTATTTATTTTATTTATCTCCCCCACCCCCTTGTTGTTTTGTGCTCACTGACTGCTCTCTGTGTGTTCTTCTGTGTCTTCTCTTTAGGCGGCACCAGGAACCGATCCTGGGACCTTCCAGAGTGGGAGAGAAGCGCTCAATCTTTTGCGCCACTTCAGCTCCCTGGTCTGCTGCATCTCTCATTGTCACTTCTCTGTGTCTCTTTCTTTTCAGTCATCTTGCTGTGTCAGCTCTCTGCACGGGTCAGCACTCTGCGTGGACCGGCTCTCTGCTTGGGCCAGCTTGCCCTGCGGGCCAGCCTGCCTTTCACCAGGAGGACCCAGGAATCCAACCCCGGACCTCCCATATGGTAGATGGGGGCCCAATCACTTGAGCCACATCCATTTCCCTGCTTTCATATTTCTACACAGTTGAAATCATAAGCTTTTTGTGTTACATTTTAGTTTTGCTAATTATCATTTCAAATAGTTGTATACTAGTACTGTAATTTACCTTTTAATTCCCCAATCTTGGACATTTCAGGTTACCTCCAATTTCTTGCTAAAACAGAAAAGTGTCTTCATGATCTCTTGACCTGATAAAGGTTTCCATCATGCTTTGATTATTTTCTTATTAAAGTAAATTACTCTGCCACATGGCTTTCCTCTGTCAACAGAGAAATCTATTTCTCTATTTTACTAGTATTAAAGGAGATATTTAGAATAGTACTTAGCAAATAACGAATGCTGTATAAATGTGAACTATTACTACTCAAAATTCTTGGTCACCAATGTCAAAAGAAAAGAACTACAAAATAAGAATTTATTGGAAGGATATTGGGTTGCTCATAGAGAATTAGGGTGGACCAATGGGAAGCAGCTAAGGAAGCTGGCAGCTGAACCATAGCCCAAATCATGCCACAGGACCTCTGCTGACATTGCCACCACCATGGTTCCTGGAGCCTGGTTATCAGTGCTGCCATCCCCACCAGGAGGAATTCGAGATCGCTCTTGTGCCTTTGCGTCACCTACTTAAGATTCAAAGTCCTGGAAGGGGGCATTCGGATGGCTGAGCCTAAGTCAAGTGTCAAGAGCATCCACAAATGGAAAGGCTGTTCGAGTGTTTTGGAGCCGATCAGTAAATACCTTCCATTGCCCAGACTCCTCCTCACCCGTGATATGGCTCCCTCAATAAAGGAGATTTCAACTCAGCTCATTGCCTGCAGGGAAAAGAGCCTTTGGAGAAAACAGCAGGTGCCCTGTACCAGCAGAAATGCCTGGGAAGGCTTCCATTCCATTCCATCCCACCTCCACCCCCACCCCCACCAGCCCTTGAATAATAGAGCTAACTCAGACTATTGCTCACATCAGTGATGGGCTTACTTTGTTTCCTGGGCTATTGGGTCCTGATGCAATTAGATTAATGTCCCTTCCCCTCCTCACTCGTAAAATAAGAACTGAAGGTGGAGATGGGGTCAAGGTGAAAAATAAATGGTATGTTTCTTATGAAAGGTCACTAATAATTAGGAAATTTAATTCATTCCCATATCAACAATACTGACTAAAGAGGTCAGGAAATACACAAATTATGAGAAATATATTGCAAAATAATTTACTTAAAATTCTCCAGTGGTTTTTTCATTTCTTTTGAATAAAATCTCAAATCCTGTCCCTGATCTCTAAGACCCAGCATGGTCTATAGAGTCCCTGCTTTCCAATCCAGAGCTTTCTTTCTTGGCTTTCTTTCTGGTCTCTTGAGGTTCTTGTCGTGCTGCTCCTTTTGCCTGGAAGGGTATCTTCTCTGCCCAAAAGCTCCTACCTCCAGCTGACACTGTACTTCTGGTATCAGCTAAAGCATCCACTGCTTTAGGGAAACCTTCCCTGACCTTAGAGTAGGTTGGGTACCCCGTTATATGCACCCATAGCAGCCTATCCTTTGTATCACTCATAATACATGCTCAACTTCCCAGCCTGTTAGGCTGCAAGTTCCATGAGTGCAGAAACCTCAGTTATGTTCAGCATTGTTTCCCCAGTGTCTAGACCAGTGCCCGGCAGAGAGAAGCCTCTCCATGAATATATATTGAATGAATTGAATGAATGTGATCTTTGCCTGTGCTTACATTAAACATGCCCATAAACATACATATTTATGGATTCGTTTTTTAACTTTATTTTTAAAGAAGTTTTATGTCATAGAAAAGTTACATCGAAAATATAGGGGATTCCATTTATCCCACTCCTCCCACCTTTTCCCCCATTAATAACCTCTTACATTAGTGTGGTACATTAGTTACAATTGATGAGCAAATATTGCAACATTGCTACTAATCATGGTCTATAGTTTACATTATGGTTTATACTTTGCACTGTACAATTTTATAGGTTTTGACAAGATGTATAATGGCCTGTATCCATCATTGCAATATCATGCAGAACTATTCCAATGCCCAAAAAATGCCTGTCCTGACACACCTATTATTGTGGTGTTCATGGATTCATTTTTGCACAAGGAATACAAATTCTTGCTCATAAACTTATCTGAAATTTAAAGTTTACTGAAAGTACTGTTCCTATGGCAAAGAGGAATAAGAATACGGTGTTTTTTTTGTTTTTTGTTTTTTTTGAAGCATCACGGCTGGGGATTGAACTGGAACCTCACATGTGGGAAGCTGGCACTCAACCACTGTGCCACATTGGCTCCCCTGAGTTGGTTTTTTGTTTGTTTGCTTGATGTTTGTTTTTTGTTGTTGCTGTCCTTTTTGTTTTTAGGAGGCACCAGAGACTAAACCTGGGACCTCTCATATGGAAAGCAGGCGCTCAACCGCTTGAGCCACATCTGCTCCCTAACCTTAAGTTTGAAGTTAGACGATGGTCCTTATTCACAAGGACAGTTCTCAGTTTTCAGCTCAGATATTTTTTATGCAAATCAAGTCAGTAGAGTTGAAAGAGCCAGAAGTGTTGCCAGCAACAAAAGTGGGGTGATTGGGGGGGTGGCATATGGGTACTCCTGGAATTTCTGTGTAACATTTATGTAATCAATGTATCCTAAAAATATATATAGATATATAAAAAAATTTAAAAAAAAAAAGAAAAAAAAGATAATAGCTTTCTAAAGCAAAAAGTGTTAAAAAAAGTGGGGTGATTAAATACATAGGCAGAAATTAATAAGACTCAGAAAAGCTTGTTATGTTTTAAGTTACAACAGCAAATCTCATAACTTCGGGAGTCTTAGATGTTGCCTAAACTCCAAAGTCCCTATCTCTTACCCATACCCTCTCTGCACCACGAAGTGCACTTCATAGTCAGTTCTCCCAAGGGAGACCAAGGTGATGGGAAAATGGACAGGTGGGAGCTTTATAAATGATGAAGCTCCGACAAAGGGAAGAGGTTGGTATTACTGTCATTATTATGCTAATTGCTCAATATGAAAATGCAAAAACTTGGCATTGACTTGTTTCTTGGAGCAAAAGTGGGGAATAGCTTTGTCTCCATCTGCTAGGGACACTGAAAACAGGCAGCCTCTTTACCGAGTGTGTAATCTCCATGGGAAGTGGGATAGGATGAAGTGAAAACCACATCAGAAAGAATCCTGAGCTCTCCGTTTTAACAAACGGCAGGGCCTCTGGAAGTGCTTCAAAATCAAGAGAAAAAAAAAACAGTGGTATATGAACACTCAAGTGGGATGAAAAACACACAAATAGAAAGCTCCACAAAGGATCAGGAGAAAGTTTATTCTGTGGCTAAAAAATTTAAAATAGCCCCCTCCTCCTGCTAACAAATACCTCCTAATGGTGCTGTGGAACCTTGACTCTTGACTCTGTTCTGCTCCTTGCGTTCCAGATGACTTGTAAAGCAATGATTTATTAGTCCTGGAGCCAGTGAGCTTGGGAGCAGTTCAATAAGACAGTGTGGTCTGTGGGTCCTGAATCATTATTCTACCTGGCATCCTTGTGACAGCTGCTGAATCTTGGAGGGGGCAGGAGGAAATGATGTTGATTTATAGAGGGAGTGGAATTGTTTGTCAATGAAAATATAATTATGCTTCTTCCAGGCTCAGACAACTATAGGAAACCAGATTGACCTTTACTAACAATTTAACATAGACCAAAATTTGCAAAGAGGAGCCTTGCCTTGCATTTTCTTACCTCCTTGTACTTTCTGTTCAAGCCTTCATTATGGTTCTATTAACATTTCTCCTTTACAGCATTTTTCCATAATCTTAGTAAAGTGGTGCCCCGGGGGCTGAGCTCGAAAGGCATGCGTATATCTTTCAAGGAATAATTTTGATTTGTCTAAATGATCACAATGCCATACATCTATGTATGTGACAGTCCATGCATATTTACATTTGCTCTTTATAACAACCTTGTATGAAGTACATTCTGAAAGGTGAGGAAAATGAGTCAGAGATATTAAGTAATTGGGGAAGTTTGGCCAGATAGTAACAGAGCTAGTAGCGGAAAACTGGAATGTGACCTCTTGTCCAATCTCTTTACTGCACTGAACGTTCTGAATAGAGTCGTGTGCTGCGAGCCTCCTATGACCCACTGAATAATAAGAGAGACACATGCATCATGGGGTTCGGCAGGATCAATCAAAAGCAATTCTATTTTCTCTACATTAAGCATCAAAAAATTAAAAGCTATCCAGGCTTGAATCTCAGATAGATAGGTAATAAGCCGTGATTCCTCCCCTCCCCTAAAGGAGGCTCACAGTCCTGGGCAGCAGACACATGAATCAAATAGTCAAATCCCATCTTAAGGATAATTCTTCCTAGAATTTGGGATGGAGCTGCTCAAAGAAAGTGGGGATGATACTCCAATGGACTCCAGAGTCCAGAGGTTCAAAGCCAGAGCTGAGAGAGCCCTATGTGGGGCACAGACTCTTGGGAGGAGATTTAAACTAGCAGAAAATGTAATTACCTGAGTAGGAAATGGGCTGCAATTTACCTTCTCCGAGGGTGCTCATTCTTTGGTTACTTAAAATACATTTGCTTTTAAGGAGGTCAGTAAAATATACAGATTTTCTCATCTTTGTAGTGGATTTTAAAACCCAAATGTTGTGACTTGGGCTGCAATTTTTTCCAATACTACTATTAGGGATATATAATATATTAATGACCTTTCATCCAGTTAATGTCGGGTAGAATAACTGTTCAAGGCACCTATTTCATTCAAATGAAGCCTGAAGTTGCTTGTAAAGAGAAATAATGAAAAGCTTCAAGCAATTCCATTCGGATACGGTCCTTATTAAGAATAGGATTTGGTGGAAAGAGTGAATGATGTAATCAAATCCTCATAATTATTATATGTGCACGTTCGTTTGTAATGCTAGCCTTCCAAGTATTTCCAAATATGCAAAGAAACTATTATTTATTGAAGGCCGTTGTTGAAGATGAATCTAAGATACTGATAAGACTCATGCCATGTTCCAAAATTTAAACAGTTAAATTCCACATTAATAAATAAACGACTCCTCCGGGGCCAGCTCAGCAAGCTCCCAGGAGCCAGGGCCTTAAGCCTTGGCCCTGAAAGTCAGTATCTCACCTTGTGTCATCACATGCCTGGGTAGTGTTTGCTCACTGACCCTGGCTTTAGAGTCATCCTGCTGCGGTGTGGCCATGCCCGAGGAGGATGCCAGGTCCAGGCCAGCTAGCGCTGACTGGGTGTTCTTGGGAAGCTGATGGGCTGAGGAAGGCTAATTCCTCTGTTAGGGTTCATGGGGGTGCTCAAGTTTTCTCCCCTGAAGACAAGGAGATCTTAGAACCCATCACATCATTTCTAGATTCCTGCTTTCCTCTAGCACAAAGCAGGCATTCAAATATTTAAGAGTAGAAAAAATTATTGGGAGAGAATGTAACACGGAATGTTGCTGAGAAATTAGGCTTAGTTCTAAAATAAGTCAATGGACGAGAAGAATTCAATCATATGGAAAATGCGTCCTATAGTAGTCATGTTATTTTCTCTCTGAGTGTTTCTTTGACTCCCCGTGACCAGGATTTATCTAGTCTTCCTGGTCAGCCCTAAATGAGGAGCAGGGTGGATCTCAGGACCTCACTCAAAACTGAGGTCTGTGAGGGGAGCTGAGCACCGGCTTCCTGCATATGAGGTCCCGATTTCAATCCCCTGCCCTGGTACCTCAAAACAAACAAACAAACAAAACTGAGCTCTGTGGGCAGAACAGCACAGGGTACCATCGTGTGAGCCCACTCACGTCACTAGCTTGTCTCACTAGCTTGTTCTCAAACAGCATTAGGGGCAAATGCAACTCCATGCAACTCCATGCCCCTGGCCTTGGTGCATTTGAAATAAGGGAAATTGGGGCTCAAATTTAAGGGTTTCCAGTAAATTCAATATTATAGAGATAATCTCAGAAAAACCCATTCTGAATAAGATTTTACATTAAAATATTTTTTTTCCCTGCTTCCTGATACACATCCAAGTAGGTTTCAGAAAACTTGGACAGATTTTTGCTTATCATCCTGAAATGGTGAAACATCATGTTTCTCCTTGTCTTTTGCAAATAATGACAGATGAGCTAGTTGTGTTTCCAATCAGCTTGGATTGTGCATTTTCTGTAGCATAAAGAAAAACATTTCATTCCTTCTCTAGAAATGCAATCCCCTGAGAAAGAAAAACATTTCATTCCTTCTCTAGAAATGCAATCCCCTGAGTTGTTCCTTAAAAGCTGTTTTGATCCATGGATTTTGTTGCTGCCAAATTTTCCAACTATCAAACTACCATTATGCATTTTCTGTTGGATGGACAGGGAATTTTAGGGTCATCCCTCCTGACCCCATAATAAAGCCACTTAGTTCTTCTTGAAATGGAAGATTCATTTATTTTTTTTCTTGTTTCTCCTTGGCAATTATCTCTATAACTTCCCATAATCTGCCTGATCTTTTTTTTCGATAACATCCTGTGATTAAAGTTAATTGGCTTATGTTGAAAGCGAGAGGAAAGTTAACCAGGCACAGAAATATCACCCTTGGAATAAAGAAAGCCAACTCAGTAGACTGGTGCTTGAGAGATTTTTGATGGGAACTATGGATGTCGACCTGACACTAACATTGAGTACTGCTGTTAAAAAAAAAAAGTCAATGCTCAAAATAGGGCAAACATATGGTAGTTCCTTACGGCAGACAAAGGACTGCTTTGCCTGCAAATGAGGTCAAAGGATGTCTTGTTGATTTTCAAATACTGTCCTAATTATTATACATGCAGCATTTCAGAAGATGAGGAACCAGATCTTCTTCTTAATAATAATTATATCCATTGAGTGATTTTTTGCAGTTATTAACTCACTTCATTCTTTCCATAACCCTTTCATATAGGCATTATTATCCTTGTTTTATGAATTATAAGTGATTTGATTAAGGTCACCAAGCTAGTATATAGCAGAGCAAGGATTTGAACTTGGGTCTTGAATGCCTGCAAAACTTTTGCTTTTAAGCTTTGTGCTATTAACAAATGAAGAACTTATGGAATACTTATCTTATGCCGAGCCCTGGGCATGACATTGTAGGGGACATGAGAGAAGCACAAACACTTTTTCTTGCCCTTGAGTTAACAGTCTGGTTTGTGACAGATAATGTGCAGGAAATGATGAAAAACAATAAACAATTAAATTTCCTCTTAGTGTTTAATCCCTTGTTACTACTTAATAATTTTTAAATATTCCCTGTTCAAAATACTAATGTGCCATCTATCTTCTGATTGGGTCCATGCCACGAGGTACACCACCCACAGGGGGAGCGCTGAGAGGACGGGAGGCATTTGAGGGGTAGAGTTTGATGCCTGGTGCCACTCCTTATTAGCTGTGAAACCTTGGGTAGATCACTTACTCTCTGAGTCATCTTTCTCATGTAAGAGATGTGAATAATACCTACCTCCAAGGAACGCTGGAGAAAACATGAAATAACATGAGGAAAGTGGTTTATACACAGTAAGGTCCACTCCAACAATCATGATGACATCAATAATGATATAAAAGCTCAGAAACAGTGTGATTAAAATTTAAACCCATTGCAAATAAGAGGCCTATAATCACTTGTTTTTAGTGCAAACGATTTTATCCCGGCTGGTTTGTGAACTGGTAAACTTGGCCTATTGTTTCAACTCCTTTGTGTCTTCTCAGGTCCGTTAAAAATGGTAAGTACCATGCACTGTCATTTTTAGTTGATTTTGCGAGTGCTTTGGTGTTTCTGAGTAGATGATAAGTTCCTGAAGGAAAGGAATGATAAATCTTAGCTCTTGAGTCTCAGTCCTTCTTGATGTCAATTATAGTGCCCTGTACATTAATTTACATGTATTGGGTGCTTATACTTAGTATGATTTTCATTTTAAGGCCCTTTTCTCAGATTTCTCACCCACTAGGTTATGACAAGTGGGTAAATTCCACCATTTTAATGTTTTTGGATAAACAATATTCACTTTAGATATTCTGTTTAAAATGGATTTACTCCTGTAAGGGCTAATGATGAAGCTGCTATTAACCACTCATACCTTAGTATGAATTAGTCTATCAGATAATTTTGAAACATGAAATGATCAGTTTGAAGCACCTCAGAGGAAAGAGAATATATTGAAAGTTAGGGGAGAAAAGAGTGAGGAGAAGGAATAGGCACAGAATAACATAAATTTTCCAATTCTAACGAGGGCCAGCTCTGTACATTGGATAAATAATAAATGTTCTCGCATCCCACAGATCTGACATTATAGTGGAATTTTATCTATGATCAGTAGCTTTTAGATACAGTATGGTATTGAGGTTAAAATTGTAAACTCTGTAATTAGCTAGATCTGGGGTTGACTTCAAGCTCTGTCATTAACTAGCTGTATAACATTAGGCAAATAATTTTACCTTTTGATCTTCAGTTTCCCATTTTTTCAAATGTGGGTGGTAATGGTATCTACTTATAAGTTTTCAATGAGAGTTTAAGGGTTTAGCACAGAACCTAGTGTGACGTATGTGGCATAAAATTAACTATTATTATTGTTATTAATATTGAGTGTCATCCAGAATTAGGTCAATGGAAAAATAATCTCACTTTGGTATTATAAATCCCATGACAATCACAGGACATAAACTACTCTGGTCAGCCTGATGACGACAGTATTAGATGTGGAATTTTCCCCTAGAAATCCTGATTAAGTCACTGAAAATAGTATTTAAATAAACCTTTTATTTTGGAATAATTTTAGATTTACAGAAAAGTTGCAAGGATACTGTAAAGAGTTCCTGTATACATGAATCAACTTTCCCTAATATTAGCACACAGAAAATATTTTAAAAGTGTGTTTAGACTCAACAGTAAAGTAGATCTAGTTCTTTTTTCCATGTCCCTTTCTAATTCTTATTTACTGATAAGTCGTTCAGTAGATAGAAGTTTTCACTACCACCAGTAATTTCAACAACCGTTCTCTTGCCATTTCCTCATAGTGGGTGAGTGTGTCTCTATCTCATCTTCAGACTTGGTCATGTGACTTCTTTTGGCCAGGCAGAGGCTTGAAATGGGTTTGTGCAATTGGTGAGTTTGGGCAGGGAGGAGAGGTAAACGTAGATGCTTGTTCCACCACCTTGAACTATAATCCCTCAACCAATCTTCTATAACAATACTGGAACTATGAAGACCCCAGAAGTGTTTGTTAGAATGATTGAATGAACCCACATTTATAGTGGGATCTGTTTACAATCTTATCCTATACTTTACATGAGAGGGGTTCTGATGGCATTTTCTTTTCATTGAGTCCTTTACAGGTTCCCTACCCTGGCTACACATTAGATCATCTGTTGCCAAGTTCCCACCCCCAGAAATAATTCATCATCTGGGTTGGGGGTCCAGTCACCAGTTGTTTTCTTTTTTTGGGGAGGGCAGTGTTTTTATTTATTTATTTATGTATTTATTTATTTATTTATTTATTTATTTATTTTTAAGCTTCTAAGTTAATTGTAATGTGCAGCCAAGTTTGAGAACTTGTATATTTTGAAATCCTAAATGTGTAGTTTCACACCTGGTTTTTCTTTCTGCATCAGGCTCTTTCAATGAGCCCATCCATTTCCGTATGCAAAGCTGATGGCCCTGTAAAGACTGGTAACTGTTATATAGCCTGCATTATAGGAAACCCTCACGGAATGCTGCAAAAGTTGAAAAACAGGAAATGCAGTGGGTTTGGAAAATGACACCCTCCTAGAAGAGGAAAAAGGAGCTGAGTAACACACACATGCAGGCACAGTTATTCTATAAACTGTCCCCTATTATAAGGATTCTAAATCAGTGTAGTCCATGTAGTCCTGACCTCTTGATTCACCTTTGCCCTCGGGCTTTCAACTTCCTTGAGGAAATATTTCTGGGGGAAACAAAGGGCAACCAATTGTCCATGTCGTGTAGAAAAACCTCTCACCTGCTCATATACTTGCCCAGGTGAGAGGATATGGTTTAGAAAAAGAACTATCGAGTAAGGTCATGTACTCCCTTTACCGTATTGTGTGAAAGCAGTCCGAGGAAGGAATCAATAGGAACGTGTGAGCATGCATCGAATCGCTAACTGGTTGGAACTCAATCTTGCCATTTTTTTTTAAGTAGAAGAGAAAGGGAGTTGGCGTGGGTTTTTGACTACCTTTATTTCATATCTCCTGCCTTTCTTCATTCAGACTTTTTCAGGCATGAATTTTCAGGTAACTCTTGCCTTCGCTCAGTGTCACCTTCCTCCTCCTTATCCCAACTCACTTACCAGTGGTGTCTTTAAGATTCGGAATACCCAACTTTGACCACTTCTGTTTTACTCTCTAAGCCTTAAGGCCCTCCCCTAACTTTCCAGGTCTATAAAATGGGACCCATGGTAACTGTCTATTTCATAGTATTATCAGGAAGATTAAATGAGGTAATGCCTGTGAAAGGGCTTTCTAAGTGTAGAGCCCAGTCCCAGCCTATGGGAAAGACAGGAGGCTGTTAAAAAATATTAAACCTTGACCTTTATTCTGTGCTTTTGAACCTAATAGGGCTTTTAGGTGATACAACAAAGAAAAATTTTACACCAGTATTGAAAAGACCAAAGTGTACGGCTTATTTTAAGTGTTACAAAAGAGATTACAAACCAAAGTGAAAAAGTCATAAATTCCAGAACATGGTACAATCACATGCATTCTTATAAGATTATAACAGGGACACAGGAGGATGCTTGACACACACAGAATAGGAAGAGGCCATGTGACCACAGAGGAAGAGACTGGAGTGATGCAGCCACAAGCCAAAAAAATGTCAGCAGCCACTAGAAGTTAGAACAAGCAAGGAACTCATTTTCCCCTCTGGAAGGACAGTGACCCTGCTGACACCTAGATTTCAGCCCTGTGAGATTACTTTTGGACTCCTGGCCTCCAGAATTGTGAGAGAATAAATTTCTGTTGTTTCAAGCCACCAAGTTTGTGGCAATTTTTTACAATAGTCCTGGGAAATTAATACAGTAGATGTTAATGTTATCATCATACCCATTTACAAGAGGGGGAAACCAGGTTTGAGGAGAGCCAAGAAACTAGACCAGAGTCATAAGTGGCAGAGGTAGGATTTGAACTAGTGTCCACCTCGAGTGAGCACATTTAAGCAGTGAGCTACCCATAATGGCTCTGGTAAATGCTGACCCAATGAGCGGTACCTGCAGTGATCATGCTCAGTGTCATTGTTGTCTTCCCAAAGAGTCATTTTTGAAGACCTTGGGAAACAGAAGGGTTCTACCCCTCTGCTTTGAAACCATGCATTGTTGAAGTACTAGAGAAATGCAATCACCACCCCATTCCCTTCCCCCTCTTCAGTTTCCAGCAAAGCATTTAGAGCTTCTAGACACATTCATAATGAGAAGGGTTTGTTGAGGGTGTCACTGGATCCTGAGTTGGCAGAAATTCACACCTCTGGTTTATACCATTGGATTTGATTACAATTTATTGTTGAGCACTGTAATTAGGTATGCACATGGGTCTGAATCATCTCCTGGCCTAAATTTCCATTCCAGTTTCTCCTCAAGCAAGGGAGATGGTGCAACTGTCATATACAGATATAGTATTCTGTATACATACCCATATTTACATACATGCCCACTGAGGCTCACAAATAAAAAGCCTGATTATAATTGTATTTACTGACTATCATTTAATGAGCACATTTTATGCGCTAAGATCTTTATGCCCATCATCGTTTACTTGAATTCTCAGAATAATCCTGTGAAATAGGTACTCTCTCTCCTTTTAGAGAGTTGGAATTTACCAAGATCAGCAGGGGAGAGGATATGTAAACCGTGGTTTCTCTTGCAAACCTTATGCCTCTACCCACTCAACTTTTCTGCCTTTCTGTTTTGCTTCCTTACACCTGTCTGTAGAGTCTCTGTGTGTGTGCGGATGTGTGTATGAGGGGATGGGGGCACTCATGTGATTACTTTAAAGACATGAAAGGCAGAAATTCTGCTTTCCTTTGTGATTCAGTCGAAGGCTTTGGGATGTTGTTTGATGTTCTCTGTGCCTTCATAAAGGGGATAATGTTCAGCTGCAAACATTGGGATTTCTTGACACCAAACATGATTCCAATCAATGAAAACTTTACCTAGTTAAAACTTTGGAGAGGTTATTCAGCTTCTTTGCCATGGGGAAATGGCTTTGGAAAGCCAAAGGAAAAAAAATAAGAAAAAAATCCAAGGGAAAAAAAAATATTGTATTAATTTCCTAGGGTTGTTGTAACAAATTGTCACAAACTTTGTGGCTTAAAACAACAGAAATTTATTCTCTCACAATTCTGGAGCATAGAAGTCCAAAAAAATATTTTTCCCAAAGGAAAAAAAGATTGTTCTTCTCTATCATAAATAACAATGTAAAGTTGTCTGAGAAAGGATTCTTTCTTTGCAAGGAATAGACACTCACTAAACCAACTAAAACAAAGAGAGAATGTATATAATAAGGAAGGCCAGGTTTCTAACTGTACCCCAAGGATTCAGTGGGATGTCAGGAGAAAATGCATCTACTATATGTCCAGCTTCTACAAAAATGTCTGGTTCAAAGTCAGGGTTCAAAAAATATTTGTTGAATAAAATAAGGAATGAATTTTAGATTTCTAAGGGTGAGGAGTTCGATTTGCTCAGCTTGGGTCAGGTATCCATAAATTGCAATCAGTTTTGGCCAGAACACCGAATCATATAGAACAGGAGAGAAGAGGGGGTGTGATTCTCAGAGAAGGAGCGCTGTGGGCTGAGAAGACACCCAGAAAGTGTCTGTTAAAGAAATGATTTGTGCCTTGCCTAGTGTAACAACATGGCCCAGTTAGGGCAAGTGCTATAAAACCAGGTAAGATAGAGGTGGTTGAACAGAAGAATCTTCTTGATCACATTTTTCTTTATACTCTAGAATATTGGAATGAAGGATACATTTTGAAAATATGAGGGAAATATGTCTATGTTTACAGAACAAACCAACTCCCTTGAAATTTGTTGTTTATCTTTCAGTAAGGGCAATGTTGTCAGGGCACTGCTTTATAAGCCAAACATTAGGTTAAGGACCAGAGTTTGGGGCAGAAACACGTGGTTGAAAATGTGAAGACTTCGGTTAGATCTGGAGAAACCACCTGAATCTGGGCTTGGTCGGGGAAAGGCCACACTTTTAAGAGCTTTTGAGGCCCTTCCCAGTCTGACCACTGCTTGCTTTCTTGGCTCATGTCTCTCTGCGGCACTCCCCATCCTAGCAGTTTCCCTCATGCTCCAGCCACGCTAAATGTCTCATCTTTCCCCAAACATGCCTGCCCTTTCATACCCTGGTGCCTTTTCTCAAGTTTTCACCTTGGCCTGGATTTTCTTTTTCTTACCTTTGGGGTGATCTCCTATTTACCCTTCAAGCTTTCACATTGAGGTCACACTTAAAGTCTTCTCTGATCTTCTTTCCACATTCTCAAAATCTCCTCCCCACCCCCACCCCCCTTTTTTCTTTCCTTAATATAGAGTTAGAAAGACAAAGGCTATATTCCCAGGAACCTTGCAGTAACCCTGGGTATGTGGCTTCGTTCCTCTGAGGTGTGGAGGTAAAGGTGAGCAACAGAGGTTGGAAGCCATGTATGGGCAAGCATGATGGGGCAGGGGATATTGTAGGTGCCAGTAACAGGGGATGTGGAAGTGGGGATTCCTCTAGAACAGTCCTGTGGTGTGGCTGGTTTTTAATATAAAGTATCTTAGCCTGACCCTCTTGGAAATTCTGTACGCTGCCTAGTATCCTTTAATAAATCCTTTTGTGCCTAAATTAACTAGAGAAGATTCTGTTGTCTGCATCTAAAAATCCTAAGTAATACTGCATCCACCAGCACAGGTTCTAGATTTTAATCAGCTTTGGTTTTTGATGCCTTGGATGTGGTAAGAGCTCAATAAATGGATGAACGGGGTATTGATGGCTGTGTCTCCAAGGGCAACCTGCAGTTCTCTAGGTACCAAGGTAGGAATGGTGAGAGTAACATGAACTGGGTTTGAAGAGCCAGAGCCTCTTCAGGGCACAAAGGAACCCGAAGGAAGCTGAAGAAATGTAGCCTTCAGTCCTGCCAGGCAGAACACAGGGGAAGCGTTCATTGTAGAGTAAGGTCATGCAATGCCAACACAATGCCATATTGATTCAATATCCCCAGCAGAAAGATATCTGGTTAATTTAAAAAAATAGCTGAACCTGATGCTTGGTGTTGTGTTGACTAAACATGCAGTGGCCTGACAGAATCATATTGAATGGCTGCGTTGGAGGCACATCAATATACAGTCCCAGAGGCCCAGTCAAGTAGAAGGGTGTGAATTGGAGATGAGATTGGGTCTGAGGGGTGCATGGCAGGGCTGTGGATGCTGAGCAAGTTTTTGAGGCAGTGGGAGGAAATAAAAAGAAACGTGGCTTTTACATTTTGTTGTTTTTTTCCTTTTGACTTTTGTGGTAATGAGAATGTTTATCAAAATCATTGTATATTGTAGCTAATATTTGCACATATGTAATTGTATACATGTAACCACCCTATTCTATGACATTTGTCATTTAGTTCTTTAGCCCTCTTAACCCCAGTCCCCAGATGGGCTTGAGGACAGGCCAAGCAGGAGGATAGTATGGGCGTCTGAGCACCAGGGGCCAGTAGGATGGCTCAGACCAATGTAGCCACTACCAACAATTTGTCTATAGTACTTTAGTTGGGAATTTGATTTTGTAGGGGCATTTTTTTTAGGAGGTACCAGGGATTTAACCCTGGACCTTGTTCCTGCCAAGCAGGTGCTCATCCACTGGAAGCAGGCACTCAACCACTGAGCTACACCCGCTCCTATAAGGGCATTTTTGAGAATAAATTATTCTCACCAAGGGAAAATATCTAATCTTAACTTAACAAAATGTTAAGTTACACAGAACGTGCTGGAAAGATATCCATTTACTTTTGACCAATCCCAACTCCAACCCCAGACCCCATCTAATTTTCCCAGGAAGCTCTCTGACCCTGGAGAAACTGGATGATTCAGGGGCAAGGTGTGTTGGGACTCTGGCCTCAAAGTGGCAGCGGGGAAGGGGATAAATGCTGGCAGGGATTGAGGGAACCAAACTGCCTGTAGAAGACATGACTTAAACACATTGCCTTAAGCAGGAATTCTTAATCTAGGGAGCACATTGGAATCATCTGTAGAACTTTAAAAAAAATACACATGCAGTGTACCAGAAGTGAGTTGGT
>PVKH010012414.1:0-17290 GCA_004027955.1 Chaetophractus vellerosus
GTTAATAAAAGAAAACAAGCCATTATGTCAAGCCCTCAATATTATTACATATAATTATGAACCTTATTCTACAAACCTCAAAATTTGTGGTTACCATATGTTCTGCGGGAATGGGGAGGGAGGAATATGTGGAACACAGAGCACTTTTAAGGCATTGGAATTGTTCTGCATGACAATGTAGTGACAGATACAGGCCGTTATACCTTTTGTCAAAACCTATAAAAATGTAGGTTACAAAATGCAAATCATAATATAAACCATTGACAATGGTTAGTAGCAATACTTCAGTATTTTTTATCAATTGTAACAAATGTACCATACTCTTGTAAAATGTTATTAATAGGGGAAAGTGTGAGAGGAGGAGGGAATGGAGAATATGGGAATCCCCTATGTTTTCTATTGACTTTTCTGTAACCTAAACCTCCTTTGAAAATACAGTAAAAGAAATAAGACATTTGAGGGACATAGAGAAGAATTTGTCAATGTACATAAAATCTAACAGAATTTATGGTGATGAAAAGCACATGCAAAAATATTTTTTAATTTTTTAAAAATTTTATTTATTTTTATTATTATTTGGCTTTGGTTTTTGAGAATGTTTTTAATTGAGGAAGGGTTGCAACTGTGGCAGGGAAGCATATCTGGTACAGGGTTTGAGTGGTGGAGGGATATGTGGGAAATGTGCACCTGGAAAATGCCTCTATGGAATATGAATTTGTTCATGTTGTCATTGGGTGTTGTCTCAGTGTGAAGACCCACACAATAGCCAAGAGAATATTGAATTCCCATCTTGGACTCCATCCTAGAATCCCACCCAGGTACATTTTCTCATAGAGTGGCATACATCTCTAGACTACATGGACAGTGCCTAGTGAAGGAGAGCAAACCATTGATATTGATACTTCTACATATGAACCATGTACTTTTTCAATTGAAATATAGCCTAGTAATATATATTGCCTAATAGTTACTTCCTATGGGCCTTCCTGTTCCTCAAATATGGCCTCTCTTTCAGCAAAATTCAGCATGAAAATTCTCTCCCTTTCCCTCAATGGGGAACATGACTCCCAAGAATGAGACTCCCTGGCATTGAAGGGTTATTAGCAAGTGTCAACAATTGATGGATTTGGAAAAGGACCTAGACTAAAAGCAGGAAATTTTAATACAGATGTGTTTTTATGGCTAAGAGATATCAAAGTGAGATTGGGATATTATTCCAGAGGTTGCTTAGGATCACACTTATTGCAACAGTGCCCCAAGCAAGGGTGCTGTTTAGAGCTCTAGAGACATCAAGACACTATAGGGAAGGCAGGCAACCCCAGGAAATTGGCATCTAATTGGTGGGCCTTACCTTGGAATATATGATAACATATATCCCAATGTATCAGAGTTAGACTGATTTATAATTTTCCTACACATGGTTCTTCTACCTCTTTTAGTTGGACCTATAATTAACATTATACATGTTAAATATATGTCACAGAGACTTAAATACCCTGGCTAGTCTTAAGCTGGTTGAGCCCTGCATCTCAGAAGATGGGAGGCCAACACCTACCCTCCAATTCATCAGAACTACTCAGGACAACTGACCAAAGGATGATGATGTACAACACCCATCCCAAAAGACAGAGAGTGTCTACAACTGCAAATAAGACATTTCCACCCATCTGCTTCATGATACCTAAGATCCCTCTCAATTGGAAGCAGAATTGGACATCACTATCCCATAATCCTTACGACTGAGGAATGAACAAACTTAAGGAGGGAGGGTAAGTATGGACTAACATAGACTTAAAATTATTCAATAATGGAAGAACTTGTAAAATTGATTGAAATGCAATGGTCACCAGAGATACTGAGTACATATGTCTTTAATATTTTCTCCTTTTAGTATAAGCCCTTATAACATTTTTATCAAATCAATTTTATTTATACATATTAATAAAGCATTAATCCATCAAAGTGTACAATTAGTGATACTTGTTACAATCATATAGTTGTGCATTAGTAGTTCAATAATTAGCAGAGGATTTTCATTATTCCAATAATAATAATAAAGAAAGAACAAACAAACAAAAACTCAGACCTTCTATGACTCTACGTTTTCCCTGTCATAATTACTTGCTATTCTGCTTCATTCTTTCTAGTTTATTTGTATTTATAATTTATAAAAAGGAGTTTTAAATACTTGATATCACCCATAATCATATTTCCCATGAGGTTTCGCTATGTTATACAGTCCAATGTTACAATTTTTAGATTTTCTTCTAGTAATACACATGACCTTATACTTTTTCTTTCAACCTTTGTCATACCCATATCACAGCTTTGCTAGTGACAAACATTCTGTTTTCTGGTGACATTTTTTCTAATTATTTACAAAATGAGTTTACAGAATATAGTTAGTTCCTAATAGCTCAATCATCCAGTATTTTAACTTTTGTGTATGATTTGATTTACTCAACATAATGTGCCCCAGGTTCATCCATGTTGTCATATACTGCAGGACTTCATTCCTTCTTACTAATGCATAATATTCCATTGTGTGTACACCTCACAATTTGTTTATCCACCCATTAGTTGGTGGACACCTGGGTTGATTTTAAATTTGGCAATCATCGATAACACCGCTATGAACAACGGTGTGCAGATGTCTGTTCATGCCATTATTCTCAGTTTATCTGGGTATATACCTAGAAGTTTTATTGACAAGTCACATGGCAAGTCTATTTCAACTTCCTCAGGAACTGTCAAACAGTTGTGCATAGTATCTGTACAGTCTACATTTCCTCCAACAGTGAATAAGCATTCTTATCTCTTCCCATCCTCTCCAACACTTACACTTTTCTGACTTTTTAATAGTGGTCTGTCTAATAGGTGTGAAATTATATCTTATTGTAATTAATTTGTATTTCCCTAATCACTAGTAATGTTGAACATTTTTCATGTGTTATTTTGCCATTTGTTTATCTTGTGTAGACAATTGTTTTTTCAAGTGTTTTCCCCATTCTCTTTCTTTCTTTTGTATATGGCTATCCAGTTACCCTAGCACCATTTGTTGAATAGCCTGTTCTCACCCAACTAGGAGATCTTGACAGCCTTGTCAAAAACCACTTGACTGTAAATGTGAGGATCTATTTCGGAGTTCTTGATTCAGTTCCATTGGTCAATATTTCTGAATTTATGCTAGAATCATGATGACTTTTACCACTGTATATAAGTTATAAGCTTTAAAGTCAGGAAGAGAGAGTTGTCCCTCTATATTCTTCTTTTTAAAGATATTTTTGGTTACCTGGGGCCACTTACCCTTAAAAATAAATTTGACAATAGACTTTTCCATTTTTCCAATAAAAGCTGTTGGAATATTTATTGAGATTGTGTTTAACCTGTAAATCAGTTTCGGTAGAATTGCCATCTTAATTATATTTAGTCTTCCAATCAATGAATACAGAATGTTTTTGCATTTAAAGTCTTTGGATTCTTTTAACAATGTTTTTAGATTTCTGAATAAGGTCTTTATGTCCTTGGTTATGTTAATTACTAAATATTTGATTTATTATCACTATTATATTAAATAGTGAGATGGCATATTGAAATCCCCAACTGTTTTTGTAGAGACATCTATTTCTTTCTTCATATTTGCTGGCATGTACTTCATTTATGTTGCAGCACTCAGGTTAGATGCATAAATATTTACTATGTGAATATTGTCTCTGACCTGATTTTGTGATAATCAGGCTAGGCTAAACATTTGCTATATTAGAAACCATGCATGTGTCCCCAGACCTAGTTTTTCTCCCTAGGTCTGCTATTTAAAATGCGGGGGGTAAACTAAGCCATATTTTTTATGTGACATCCTGTATGGGAAAAGATTGTAACTTCGTGTATCTTTGGTCAACATTAAGAGATATAGCGGGGGGCAGATGTGGCTCAGGTATTTGTGCATCCAGCTCCAATATGGAGGGACCTGGGTTCAATTCCCAGGACTTCCCAGTAAAAATTAAAAGATGAAAAATATTGAAGGTGAGCCATGCAGCAAGATGATGATGTAATAGGACAGTGACACAAAGGAGATCCAAGATGAGACCCACCAAAAAATCAGGAACAAAGGTGGCACAGGTGGTAGGATGCCTCTCTCCCACATTGCAGATTCTGAGGATCAAATCCCAGTGAAGACAGAAGGAGAAGGATGAGAAGAATGGGCAGGAAATGGACACAGAGAGATGTCCAGTGAATGGACACAGAAACAGCAAAAACCGGGGGTGTTTAAAATGGATAAAAGTGAATAAATAAATAAATCCTTAAAAATGTATAGGGGAGGAAGATACAGATTAGTTAATAGTAATACTTTGATGATGCTCTTTCATGATTTTTTAACAAATGTTTCACAACAATGCAGGGTGTTTTGGGGTGTGGTGTGTGGGAGTCCTGTATGATGTTATGCATGTTTGTTTCATAAATTCTTGATGCTTACTGAACACTTGTAGTTAATGTATGTTCACATATGAGTGATATACTTCAATAAATTCTTTAAAAATATTTAGTATCATTATTTTTGCTGGTGAATTGCTACTTTTATTAATATATAATTACCTTGTTCATCACTTTTTTCAGTTTTGCATTACAAATATATTTTGTCCAATATTAGTATCACTACTCTGGCTCTTTTTTGGTTCCTATTTGCATGGAATAGCTTTTTTTCCAAACTTTTACTTTTAACCCATTTGTGTCCTTGTATCTCATGTGATTTTTTGTAGATAGCATATAGACGGCTCATTTATATCCATTCTATCAGTCTATATTTTTTTATTGGAAAGTTCAAGCCATTAACATTCAATGTTATTACTGTTAAGGCATTATTTATTTCATAGATCTTGCCCTTAGGATTTCTGTTGTCATATCTTATTATTTTCTTTTTATCCTTTAATTTATCATCCTTAATAATCTTCATTTCTATACACTTCTCCAAGTCTCTTGCCCTTGGTTTTTACCTTTCAGGCTGCAGCACTTCCTTTAGTCTCTCTTGTAATTCTGGTCTTATACTCACATATTCTATCAGTTTTTGTTTGTCTGTGAAGGCTTTGAACTCTCTCTCATTTTTGAAGGTCAGTTTTGCCAGATATAGAATTCTTGTCTGGCCATTTACCTCTTTCAGTATCTCAAATACATCATACCACTTTCTTCTTGCCTACATGGTTTCTAATGAGAAATCAGCACTTAATCTTGAAGGTCCCTTTTATGTGATGCTTTGCTGTTCTCTTGCTGCACTCAGGATCCTTTCTTTAGCTCTGATATTTCTCATTGTCAATGGTACTTGGCTGAGAGTAGTTCTACTCAGATTTATTCTGAGTTGGTTCTATTCTCCTTGAATATTGATATTTATACCTTTCATAAGTGTTGGGAAGTTTTCTGTCATTATTTTCTTAAATATTCTGTCCCTTTTCCAGTCTCTTTTCCTTCTGGGACAATGATAAAGTGTATGTTTATGAATTTCACATTTTCATTCAATTCCCTGAGACCATGTCCCATTCTTCCCATTATTTTCTCTTTCTGTTCTCTTGTATTTTCCAGCTTAGATGTTCTGTCTTTGAAATCAATAATTCTTTGAACAATTCACAGTTGCTTGTATGTGCCTCTAATGTATTTTTAATCTTGTCCTTCATGTCTTTCATTCCCATAAGCTCTGTTACTTTTCTTTGCAGGCTTTTAAATTTTTCTTAATGCTCACCCAGGGTCTAATTAACATCCTTTATCACTTTTTTCAGATTTTCTTTCAATTATTTGGAATAATTTAGGAGAGTTGTGTGATTATTATTGACTAATTGCCTTCAATACTTTAAGTCTTTATGACATTTGGTTTGTTCCTTTGGCTGGGCCAACTATTTCTTTTTCTCAGTGTGGCTTGTGATTTTTTTAGGTGATGTCTAGGCATCTGGATATATAGGTGAATTCACTGTGGTGGTCAATTTATCTACCTTACTTTTTGTTACTTTTTTTCACAGATTTTCTTTGATATTTGGTTCAACTTATTCAAAGTATTTAAAAATTTCCAGCTTAACTTAGTAAAATCTGGCTAGGGACTCATTAATGGAGCACAGATTTTTTTCCCCAGGAATTTTGTAAAAGAAATCCATAAAAGCAGTTTTCCTCCATTCAATTTCCAGACTGGCCAGCAGACTGTGTCTCTTGGTATACCTTTCTGCCAAATTGTTTCAATCTCTGCCTTCCTGTGGTTTGGTTGGGCAAGAACTGAGATTCAAAGTGCACTCTGCTGGCAAAATTCACTGAGGAGAAGGCCCTTGACTCTCCCTCCCTTTTCCTTTGTAACAGCTGACTGGGAACAAGACATATGTTCCCCTCCCCATTTGCATCAGTGAGCCAGTTGTTTCATCATATTAACTCACATTTGTTGTTTTGCATTCTCTGTCTCTCTGTCCCTTGTTCCCCTGGTAGTTGTGTAGCGCTGTCCTTATTTCTAACCCATAAACAGATCCCTTGGACAGATTTTGCCCTTTCTCCATTGTTTTGGTGAGAAATGAGGCTTGCCTGCCTACTCTTACACCATTTTCCTGGAGCTCCCTGGTCAAGTAATTTTTCACAATGCTCTCAAGCCCTTCCAGTTTGGCCAGCACAATCTATTCTACAAATGGTACTGGGGAAACTGGCTATCTATATACAAAAGAAAGGAAAAAAAGACCCCTTTATCACACCTTACACAAAAATTAATTCAAAGTAGATCAAGCATCAAAATATAAATGTAACAACCATAAATCTTCTAGAAGAAAATGTAGGAAAATGCCTTCAAGATCTTGTGGTAGTGTCTAGTTTCTTCAAACTTACTCTCTATGTACAAGAAAAAAAAGAAAAATAGATAAATGGGATCTCCTCAAAGTTAAGCACTTTTTAAGGACTTGACAAAAGGGTGAAAAGGCAGCTGACTCAATGAAAGAAAATATTTAACAATCACAAATCCAAAATGGGTTTAATATCCATGATATATAAAGAGTTAATACAACTCAACCAAATATATTGTGTAAACTTGTGTGTAGCAGTTTGATATTACTTGTGAATTCCAGAAAAATATATTGGATTATGTTTGTGAACTGGTCTGCTCCTCTAAGTATATTAGATTGGATTGGATTGGGACTGTTTTTTACAGAAAAGAAATACAAATAAAATAGAGAGACAAATACAGATTAGCCACTATGGACAGCAGAGAAAGTACAGAGGGATTGAGAGATGGTGAGGTTTTTTTGTTTTGTTTTTTGTTTATTATTATTGGAATAATAAAAATGCTGTAAAAATGAAGTGATGAATGCACAACTACGTTATTATACCCAATAGCATTGACTGAACACTTTGGATGAATTCACTCTATATTAATATGTATCAATAAAACTGATTTATTTTAAAAATATTTACTTGACCATAGATGTGAAGGTTTATTTTTGAGTTCTTGATTTTGTTCCATTGGTCCATCTGTCTGAATTTATATCATTACCATGCTGTTTTACAAGTGTACCTCAGTGATATGCCTTAAAGTTAGGAAGTGAGAGTCCTCCAAATTCAATATTCTCTTTTAAGAACCTTTTGGCTATTTGGGAATGCTTGCTATTGCAAATAAACTTGATAATTAGCTTTTCCTTTTTTGCAGAAAATGCTTTTGGTATTTTTATTGAGATTGTCTTGAATCTGTAAATCTGTTTGGGTAGAATTGACACTGTGATGATGTTTAGTCTTCCAATCAATGAACACAGTATGTCTCTCCATTTATTTAAGTCATCTCTGGTTTCTTTATGCAATGTTTTGTAGTATTCTGAGTACTGGTCTTTATACCCTTGGTTAAGTTTAGTACTAAATGTTTGATTTTTTAAAGTCACTGTTATAAATGTATTTTCTTCTGATTTCCTCCTCAGATTGCACATCAGTAGTATATAGAAATGCTATTGATTTTTGCTTATCCATCTTGTATCCCTCCATTTTGCTAAACTCATCTGTTAGTTCTAGTAGCTTTGCTATGGATTTCTTAGGATTTTCTAGATATAGGTTCATATCATCAATGAATATTGAAAGTTTTACTTCTTCCTTTCCTATTTGGGTGTTTTTATTTCTTTGTCTAGCCTATTTGCTCTAGCCAGAACTTCTAGCACAATGTGGAGTAACAGAGGTGATAGTGGGCATCCTTATCTTGTTCCTGATCTCAGCATGAAAGCCTTCATTCTTTCACTGCTGAGTACAATGCTAGCTGTAGGTTTTTCTTACATGCACTTTACCTTATTGAGAAAGCTTCCTTTTGTTCCTATCATTTGGAGGTTTGTATTTTTTTTAATCAAGGAAGTTTGCAATATTTTCTCAAACAACTTTTCTGTATCAGCCTAGAGGATCAGGTGACTTTTTTCTTTTTCAATTTATCAGTGTTCAATTGATTAGTATTTACTAATTGATTTTCTTGTCTTCAACCACCCTTGCATGCTTGGGATAAAACAGTTTGCTAGTTGTGTATTGCAAATGAGTAATTACTTATGAACCTGTGTATGATATTTAATATGTACCTGTGGTTCCAGTCTTCATTATACACCCAGTGGACTAAAAACTTATGTCCAAAGGAACATGTACAAGAGCTTCCAGGAGCTTTATTCCTAATAAGTAATGCACAGATAGGGCTTAGGTGACCATCAAAGGAAAATTGATTAATAAAATGTGAAACATTTACAAAATTTAGTGGTACCCAAACACTAATATTAATAGACTGATATACTGCCAACAACATGGATGGCTCTCACAAACATTAATACCTCATTGAGAAAGATACTTGTTAATATGATTGACCATTGCATCATGTGATTAACCATTGTGTTTATCTAAATGTTTAATGCAAGAAAACTATCTTATGGTAAAAGCAGTAAGTAAATTAATGGACCAAAAGATCTATTGTGGATTTTCTAGAAAGGGCCAAAGCAATTTACTGGGATTATGGTAATATACTATATTTTGTTAGATTTTGCATAGCACAAATAATATATTTGTCAAATTTCTTAGAATAACAGAAGTTTAAATTTCATGATTTTTACTCTAAATACTGCCAATAAACAAAAAAGGTGCTAAACTCAAATAATTAACTTCAGTTAACAGTATGCATCCTAAAGGGCATAGAGGTAAAGAGAATTAATGTTTGCAAATTATCTTGAAAGGCATATAATTAAAAAGGATTTAAAAACACAAAGATTATAGTGTTAAAGTAAAGAAGAATGGATAGATGAATAGACATATGATAAAAAAAATTTTTGCAAAAAGTTCTGTATAACATGAGGTAAATCATTGGTATACATGTGTTCACAGTATAATTCTTTAAATGCTACTAAATTTTAAATTTTTCCTAAAATTATTTCCACAAATAGAAATATATTAATATTGTTTAAAAATAAGACAAGTCTAAAACAATTCAGTAATTTGTTGTGATTTTAAAAGAGATGAACTGCAAATTTTGTATATGCCATATTATGGTAGCAAAACTAATAATTCTGCATTGCACACCATAAAGAGCAAAACAATATGTGTTTGAAATAGTGCAACATTTTAATAATGTCCTTATCATTATCTTAAAGATAAGAATATAATTGAATAAATGAACCATTCAAAAGTCGTTTAGAGGAAAAGAGAAACATATTAAGTTAAAGAAGAATGCATTGGGGGCTGGCCATATAGCCCAGTGGATAGGGCACTGGTATAGCACATGGGAGGCCCCAGGTTCAGTTCCTGGGGACCTCTCCTAGTGGCCAGACCACCTTGAGAAGGGCAAGCTGCCATGGGCAGGCAGAGCCACCATGGGCAGGGCAAAAAGCCGCAATGGACAGGGCAAGGCCACCACAGGCAGGGCAGGTCACCCACGAATGGAGCACAGCCAGCCACCTGCGAACTGAAGCAGAGCCAGCTGTGAATGGAAGCAGAAGCCACCCACAGTCGGGGCAAAGATGCCTGCGCGGTGACCGGTCTTGGTGCATCGCCGCAACGGAGGGGAGACAAAGCAAACAGAGAGGAACACAGGAATGGACACACAGAAGAGCAAGCAGAAAGGGGGGGATGTAATAAAAAAAAGAAGAATGCATTACTCAAGTCCACACATAATTAAGAAAAATCTATAGCGTTTCTATACATTAATGAGCAAATCTGAGAAGGAAGTCAGAAAACAACTGCATTTACAGTAGCAACTAAAAGAATCAAGTATTTAGGAACAAATCTAACCAAGGACATAAAGCCCTGAATTTAAAAAACACAAAACATTGCAAAAAGACACCAATGATGTTCAAAATAAAGGAAAGAATTTTCCTTATTCATGGGTTGGAAGACTAATATTATTGAAATGTCAATTATACCCAAATGTGATATCCAAATTAATGCAATCCTCATAAAATTTCAATATCCTTCTTTGTAAGATTAGAAAAGCCAATTATCAAATTTATCTGGAGGGATAAATGGTCCTTGCATAGACAAACATATCTTCAAAAAAGTGATGAAGTATGAATATTCTCACTGTCCTGATTTTGTGATAATCAGGGTAGGATAAACATTTGCTATGTTAGAAAACATGCATATATCCTCAGACCTAGCATTTCTCCCTAGGTCTGGTTTTCAGAACACTGGTGATAAACTAAGCCTGATTTATTACATTACCATCCTGTATGGGAAAAGAATGTCAATTTGGGTATCTTTGGTCATCCTTAAGAGATGGAATAAAAGAATCTTATGTACAACTTCCATTAAAAACTGCTAAAATGAAAATAATAATAATAATTAAGTTGGAGGACTATTATTTCCAGACTTTAAAACATATTATCTAGCTACAGTGATGAAAACAGCATGTAAGTCACATAAAGATAGATCAGTCAATGGAATCCATTCAAGAGTTTGAAAATAGACCTTCATATCTATGATCAAGTGATTTTTGACAAGGCTATCAAACCTACTCTGCTGCATCAGAACAGCCTATTCATTAAATGCTGCTTGGAAAACAGAATATCTATACCTAAAAGAGAGAAAGAGGACCCTTCTCTTGCTCCTTATACAAAAATTAATTCACCATAGATCAAGGACATAAATTTAAAATCAAGGGCTATAAAACTCCTAGAAAAAATATCATAAAAATAGCTTCAAGATTTTTTAGTTGGTGGCTTACTGGACTTTACAACAAAGGTAGAAGTAAAAAAAGTAGATAATGGTACTCCACAAAAGTAAACAATTTTGTATTTCAAATTGTCAAAAAAGTGAAAAGACAGTCAACTCAATGAGGAAAAACTCTTCAGAAACTGTCTTTCTGATGAGGGATTTACCTTCATGCTATATGAAGAGATTACACAATGACAAAGTTACAAGAAACTCAATTAAAAATTGGGAAAATAATTGAATAGCCATTTTTCAGAAATGGAAATATAAATGACCAAAAGACATATGAAAAAATATTCAACATCACTAGTTGTTAGGGAAATGCAGATCAAAACTACAATGAGAAATCATCTTGCACCATATAGATTGGTCATTATTAAGGAGAAAAAAACAAAATTGCAAGTATTGGAGAGGAAGTGGAGAAATCAGAACTCTCTTTCCCTGTTGGTGGGAGTGTAAAATGGTGCACATTTGTGGAAGATGAATGGCAGTTTCTCAGGAAACTAAATATGTGATCTGGTAATTCCACTACTAAGAATATATTCATAAGAACTGAAAGGAAGAAAGCTAACAGAAATTGCACACCAGTGAGCATAATGGCATTATTCACAATTGCTAAAAGATGGAAACAACCTAATTTCAATCAACCAATGAATGGGTAAACAAGATGTGGTATATTCATGTAATGTGATATCACAAGAAGAAATCAATGCGGGAAACTCATGACAACATGGAGCAAATTTCAGGATATTATGTTGAGTGAAATAATCCAGACACAAAAGGATGAATTGTATGGTCTCACTGATATGAACTAAGTACAATGAGGAGTTGGTTTTTGATGCTTAGGTTGATGGGAGATCAAATGCCTTTTCTGTTAATTTCATGTAAGAAATTAATTGATTTTCTTTTCATACCTTTCATACCTGAGATAAAACCCATTTGTTCATTGTATAAGATTATTTTAACATGTTGATGGATTCAATTTGCAATTATTTTGTTAAGGATTTCAGCATCTATATTCATAAGAGAAATTGGTCTAAATTTTTCTTTGTGTACAGTATCTTATTCTGGCTTTGGTATTAGGGAGCTGTTGGCTTGAAAGAATGACTTTCCTCCACTTCAATTTTTGGGAGAGTTTGAGTAGGATTAGTATTTCTTCTTGAAATTGATTGGTAGAATTCACCTGTGAAACCATCTGTTCCTGAGCTTTCCTCTGTTGGGAAGTTATGGATTGTAGATTAAATCCCTTTATTTGTAATAGTTCTGGATGTGTGGGAGTGTTCTTTCTGTAGTGGTGTAGTGTCTTGTTGGGTGGGGAACCTGCATGGTGCAGGGGAGAGAGATGGGCTCCCTATTTTTGTCAGTCTGTTTCACTCAGAAATACTTGGGAGCAGGGATGGTTCCCATTGGGGGATGAACTGGTGAGCCAGGACACTCTGTCATGTGAATCTGTGAATTCTGTGGTCTGCACAGTCTAGCCTAGGGGACATTGTGGGCCATGGGGTGGTGGGGAGGGATGGGGTGGATTGAATGAGGGGCTTGGTGGCCCATGGAAGTGTTTTCCATTGCCTTTTAATGTTGGACACGGGACAGGGTGATAGTCATCAAAATTTATAAAAGCATATGAACTAAAATGTGGACCTTCATGTGGACAAATGACAATGTTGGGGAACTACATTTTACTTTCTGTTTGTCAGTTATGTTGGTGCTGTCATCCACATACAAAAAGGTTTTGGTAATGGGGGGAATGGAGGAGGAGGTTGAATACATGAGATTGTCTTATAGTCTGTGTGTGACTCTGCTGTGACTTAACACTTCTTTGAAAATTAAATGAGAAAAGGTGGAATACTTGAGAGTGGGAAGAGGAAGGTGCCACGAAACAAACTCGTCATCAGATATTGCACCGACAAGGCAAAATCAGAAAAAAAAGTTGTATACATGTATATCTTATTGTTTTTTAACATATTTTGAATAGCCCAGTCCTTTGGCAATGTCTAGTTTTCTTTTTTCTATTTTTTAATTTTTTTTATTGTTTTTTATTTTTTAAGTTCACCTATGTTTTGACTCTTGCATTTAAATGACGTTGTTAGGGATGGTTCATGGTGGGGGTTGAACCGGTGAGCCAGGACACTCTGTGGCATGAATCTGTGAATCCTGTCATCTGGGGAATCAAGTCAGGGGGCATTGTGGGTCCAGGGGTGGTGTGGAGGGATGGGGTGGATTAAATATAGGGCATTTGGTGGCCCATGGAAGTGTTTTCCTTTGTCTTGCAGTGGTGTGTATGGGACAGGGTGATAGCCATCAAAATTTATAAAACTGTATGATCTAAAATGTGGACCTTGATCTGGACCAATGACAATGTTGGGGAACTATGTTTCACTATCTGTTTGCCAGTTATGTTGGTGCTGCCATGCACATACAAAAAGTTTTTGGTATGGGGGGGGAATGGGGGAGGAGGTTGAGTATATGAGATTGTCATCTATTCTGTGTGTGACTCTGCTGTGACCCAAAACTTCTTTGAAAATTAAATGATAAAAGGAGGGCTTCTAGAGAGTGAGAAGAGGAAGGTGCCACAAAACAGACTGGACACCAGATATTGCACCGACAAGGCACAATTGGAAAAAAAATTTTATACATATATATTATTATTATTTCACATTTTTTGAATAGCCCAATCCTTTAATAAAATCTTGTTTTCTTTTTTCTATTATTTTACATTTTCTGGGGCCGGCTAGATAGCTCAGTGGATAAGAGCACCGGTATACCACATGGGAGGCCCTGGGTTCCATTCCCGGGGATCTCTCCGAGTGGGCAGATGGCCTTGAGAAAGGCAAGCTGCTGTGGGCGGGGCAAAGCCACCATGGGCAAGGCAAAAAGCCACCATGGGCAGGGCATTGGCCCCATGGGTATGGCAAGTTCACCCGTGAAACACAGTGCTGCCACCTGTGAAGCGCAGAAGCGGGGCAGTCCACAAAACACAGAGCACTGCTGTCCACAAAACATGGAGTGGAGCCACCCATGAAAAAGGAATGGAGCCACCCACGAACAGAGCAAGCTGCTTCCATGGAGGGCCAACTCAGCGTGTTGCCACAAAAGATGGGGGGAGACAAGAAACAGACATAGAAAAACACAGAAGAATGGACACGGAGAAAGGGGGGAGATATGTAAGAAAAAAAAAGAAAAGAAAAAAGAAATTTTCTAAAATTATTTTTTATTTTTTAAGTTCTATATTTTAACTGTTACATTTAAATAACATTATTACTTCATTTTCCTATTCATTGCAATTGGCCATTGTTATGGCTTCACCTGTGAAGAGGCTATGGATCACAGAAGGGTGACAATGGGGATGGGAGAGGAACATTGGTGGGGGGTGTCAAAGTTGGGGGTCCATGGGGGGAAGCCCATCTGAACATACATAAAAGGCATCCATAATAGTTCAAATGCTCATGGGACAAGGTCACAGGGTGAAGAATTACTCAATAAATGGGAGAACATTGAATTCCCATTTGGAGAGCTCTGCCATATTTTCCAGAAGGGGAGCAACATCACCCTGAGTGCAGGGGTAGTGTCTGGTGAGGGAGGATGGTCCATTAATGGGCCCTTGTTGATGATGACTGGCCTTGTGGGTCATTGCTGTTGAAACTGAAATAGCCTAGTGTTAAGTGGTGCCTAAGAGTTGCCTCTGGAGAACCTCCTTGTTGCTCAAATGTGGCCTCTCTCTAAGCCAAACTCAGCATATGGATGCATTGCCTTCTTCCCAACATGGGACATGACTTCCAGGGATGGGCCTCCCTGGCAACGAGGGATTACTAACAAATGCCAATGGGCAGAAATACTGGAAAAACACCCTGAATGGAAAGGGGAAATGTTAAAGACAAATGAGTTCATAAGGCTAAGAGACTTCAAAGAGAGTCGGGAGACCAACCCAGAGGTAACACTTATGCACACCCCAGTGGGACCTCCTAGGCTTCCAGTGTGGATGTCACCCCAAATAGAGGGCCTTCAGAGGGCTTTGGAAATATCAAGGTCCTATATTGGGATGGATAGCCCCAGGGTTTGGTGCCTTGCCAGTGGGCTCTAATTTGGAACCCTTGCTCCTGAGAGTGACAGGGACTGACTGAAGTGTGTCTTTGCTGCTCTTGGTCCATTGGTCTCTTCTATTCAAACTATATTTGATGCCAGAATTTTAAGTGTGCTTCCAGAGACCAGAGCCTATGCACTGTCCTTGTGCCAGCTGGGTCCAGAGGCTCTGTGGACCTGCAGCTCCTACTCTACAACTCAGTGGACTCACCAAGGACACCTAATAGGGAGATGATGATCGATGATGGCTATCCTGGGTAATGGAGAGAGCCTGCAGCTGCAGGCAGATCAACTCTTCCATTGTATCCATGGGATGTAAGCTCACCCTCACTTGATGGTGGAGGGACATCACCATCTGTGATGGTTAGGCTAATGTGTCAACTCAGCCAGGTAATTGTGCCCAGCCGTTGGGTACAGCAAGCCTGGGGCTAATTGAGTTTACTGCATGGATGGCTGATTGCATCTACAGCAATCAGCAAGATTGGATCAAGAATGGATGACGCTGTTATCCATTCAGGTGACTGCTTATAGAAGGGAACTGATTTCAACATTCGGAGAGAATTTCCCAGCTCATGGGTTGACAGCGAACTTCTCCCAGGAACTCATCGAGGACCCTTCATCAGTCTTTCATCGGAGCACCTGGCTTGCAGCCTGCCGGTGGAACCTGGACTTGTGTACACCCATGGTCATGTGAGAGACTCTTATAAAATATTATATTTTTAACAGAGATCTCGTGTTGATTCTGTTTCCTGAGAGAACCCTGACTAGAACAGCTGGTACCGGGAGTGGTTCTTGAGGAACACAGTCTTAAACATGGGATATCTGAGGTGGTTCTCTACTCTAACAGGACTCAAGGGTACTAATGACTCCCTTCCCAATAATGAAGAGGTTGCTGAGAGTCCATGGCGTGAGCTGGCAATAGACATACGCAATATAGCCTCACGGATTCCCCAACTTCCTCGCTTATAAGAAGCAAGGATCTGGATGACAGTGTATTTAATACTTTAACAGAATTTTGCAGCATAAAAAAGTATAATAATGTTGGCTGGCTCCTTTTAGATACTCTAGATACAGTTAAAAAAGAAAGGGATGAGCTAAAGTCTAAAAATTTGCAACTTAGATGCCATATGAATGATATGAAAGTTTCCACGTGTGCCTTGAAAGAAAATCTTTACTCCTGTAGCCAAAGACTTGAAAAATCTGAGAATCAAACTCAGGCACTCATTGTACGAGTAGCAGAACTACAGAGAAAACTAAAATCTCAACCTCACAGGGTTTCTGCAATTAAAGTGAGGGCATTGATTGGAAAGGAGTGGAATCCTGAGGATTGGGATGGAGACATATGGGATGATAATGATATTGGTGGGGACATTGGAACTCTAAATTCTGCTGAGACTTTACCAGATAAATCTGTGACTGCCTGCTCTGTGGAGACCACACCTTGTCAACCTTGTAGCAGTGAGCCTCCAGCCTGCCCCAGGGAGTCCACCTCCCTCCAGCTCTGAGGTGGGTGCCAGCCAAGCTGAAGCCTCTACTGTGCAGCCCCTAGCATGCCCCAGGGAGTCCCGACCTCCTTCCAGCTCTGAGGTGGGTAGCAGCCAAATTCCAGCATGTAATGCCCAGCCTCCAGCCTGCCCCAGGGAGTCTGGAACTCCTCTCAACAACAAAGCAGTTACCAGCCAAACTCCAGTATGCACTGCCCGACCTCCACCCTGCCCTAAGGAAACTACCTTTCAACCCATGCTTGAAGAGATTAACCCTGTCTCACCAGAAGAAAATGCAAAGGAATGCCCTGAGGTCAGCAGCCTGCAAGACATCTCTAATCCTCCTCCTTCCTCACCCCCTCCACCACTTCTGTCTTCCAGACCTATTACTAGACTAAAATCACAACAAGCCCCCAAAGGTGAAATACAAAGTGTGACCCATGAGGAAGTACGTTATACTCAGAAAGAACTGCTTGAGTTCTCTAACTTATACAGACAGAAATCAGGGGAATATGTGTGGGAATGGATACTAAGGGTATGGGATAATGGTGGAAGGAGTATAAAGT
>PVKH010012415.1:0-17288 GCA_004027955.1 Chaetophractus vellerosus
AGCTCTCTGAGTCTGCTCAATTTGCTTAATTCATATCAGAGAGGTCATGTAATATTTGTCCTTCAATGTCTGGCTCGTTTCACTCAACATAAGGTCCTCAAGATTCATCCATGTTATCCCATGTGTTAGCACTGTATTCCTTCTTACAGCTGAGTAATATTCCATTGTCTATATATACCACCTTTTGTTTGTCCTTTCAACTGTTGATGGGCATTTGGGTTGATTCCAACTTTTAGCAATAGTGAATAATGCCACTAGGAACACTGGTGTGCACATATCAGTTCGTGTACTTGCTTTCATTTCTTCTGGGTATACACCCAGAAGTGGAATTGCTGGATCATATGGCTGATCTACAGTTAGTTTTTTGAGGAACCGCCAAACTGTCCTCCACAATGGCTGCACCATTGTACATTCCCACCAGCAGTGGATAAGGGTTCCCATTCTTCTACATCCTCTCCAACACTGTAGTCCTCAGTTTTTTTAATGGCCACCAGTCTAACAGATGTAAGATGGTATCTCACTGTAGTTTGGATTTGCATTTCCTAATAGCTACTGATGTTGAGCATCTTTTCACGTGCTTTTTAGCCATTTGTATTTCTTCTTTGGAGAACTGTCTGTTCAAATCACTTGCCAATTTTTTAAATGGATTGTTGTCTTTTCATTTTTGAGATATAGGATTTCTTTATATATGATGGATATTAGGCTCCTATCACATATATGGTTACCAAATATTTTCTCCCATTGGGTAGGCCGTCTTTTCACTTTCTTCACACACTCCTTTGAGGTGCAAAAGTTTTTAATTTTGAGGAGGTCCCATTTATCTATTTTTTTTCTTTCGCTTCTTGTGCTTTGGGCGTGAAGTTCATGAAACCATTTCCTATTACAAGGTCCTGTAGGTGTTTCCCTACATTATCTTCCAAGGTTATTATGGTCTTGGCTCTTATATTTACATCTTTGATCAATCTTGAGTTGTTTTTTGTACAAGGTACAAGATGGTATTCCTCTCTAATTCTTTTGGATATCGATGTCCTGTTCTCCAAGCACCATTTGTTGAAGAGTCCATTCTCTCCCAGTTGAGTAGGCTTGGTGGCCCTGTTGAATATCAGATGACTGTATATGTGAGGATCTATGTCAGAACTCTCAATTCAGTTCCACTGGTCAGTATGCCTATCCTTGTGCCAATACCATGCTGTTTTGACCACTGTAGCTTTGTAGTATGTTTTAAAGTCAGGTAGTGTGATTCCTCCAATTTCATTTTTCTTTTGCAATATGTCTTTGGCTATTCAGGGCCTCTTGCCCTTCCAAATAAATTTCATAGTTTTTCCAATTTGTAAAAAAAATGCTGTGCTGATTTTTATTGGGATTGCATTAAATCTGTAGATCAGTTTGCGTAGGACAGACATCTTAATGTGTAGTTTTCCCATCCATGAACAGGGAATATTCTTCCATTTATTTAAGTCTTCTTTGATTTCCTTTAACAGTGTTGTGTAGTTTTCTGTGTATAAGTCATGTATATCTTTAGTTAAATTTATTTCTAGGTATTTGATTCTTTTAGTTGCTATTGTAAATGGGATTTTTTTCTTGATTTCCTCCTCACATTGCTCATTATTGGTGTATAGAAATGCTACTGTGCATTTTGTGCATTGATCTTAAAACCTGTGACTTTACTTAACTCATTTATAAGCTCTAGAAGCTTTGTTGCAGATTCCTCACGGCTTTCTATGTATAGGATCATGTCGTCTACAAATTTTGACTTCTTCCTTTCCAATTTGGATGCCTTTTATATCTTTTTCTTGCCTAAGTGCTTGGGCAAGTACTTCTAACACAATGTTAAACAGGATCGGTGATAGTGGGCATCCTTGTCTTGTTCCCAATCTTAGAGGGAAAGCTTTTAGGATTTCACCATTGTATATGATGTTAGCTGTTATATATGGTATCACATTTTTTTAATTTAAACAATTTAAAATGTTAAAGTAAAGAAAGATAAAGAAACAACTTGTAACATACAAAAGATAGTAAGATTAACATCAGAATTCTCAGTAGAAATCATGAAAGACAAAAAGCAATGGGTTGACATTTTCAGTGCTAAAAGAAAAAAGATTCAATCAAGAATCTTATATCCATCAAAACTCTACTTCAAAAATAAAGGAGAAATTACAACATTTCCAGATTTCAAAAACCTGAGGGATTACAATTAAAAGGGAGAGAGTGGCCGAATGGATAAAAAGAACATGTTCCAATTACATGCAGACTCACTTTAGACCAAAACATACAAATATATAAATTCTTCTTATCACTTTAAGGGCTTTTCAATCTATTTACAGCATGCTCTCATTATGAAAGGATGTTGAGTTTTTTGTGTCGTTTTTTTTTAAAGGTACTTAGGGAACCAGCTGTGGCTCAATTGGTGGGGCTCTGGTTTGCCCTCCTTGAGAGGGTGGGCCGGCCACCGCGGGCAGAAAGGCCGCCGCAAGCGGGCAAGCTGCTGCGTGGTGAGCTGACTCAGCGGGATGCCGCCAGTGGGGGGAGACGGGCAGACGCGGAAAGGCACAGAGTAGATGAACGCAGCAAGCACAAGCAGCAAGGGGGGGATATGTAAATAAATAAAAATAAATCTTTTAAAAAAAGGGTACTTAGATTACATAAATGTTACACCAAAAATATAGGGATTCCCATATGCCCCACCTCCCACACCTCCCACAACCTCCCACATAAACATCCTTCATTAGTGTGGCACATTCACTGCAACTGATAAACACATCCTGGGGATTTGCTATTAAGCATGGACCATAGTTCACAATGTAGTCTACACTCTCTCCCACACAGTTCTGCATGTTATATGATGATATAAAAATGGCCTAAACCTGTCATTGCAATGTCACTTGGGACGATTCCCAAGTCCTGAAAAAGCCCCCGTATTACAACTGTTTTTCCCTCTCCCTGCTCCCAGAGCCTCCAGTGGCCATTGGCTCTACGTCAATATTGTCATTTCTTCCATTGCTAGAATCGCAATATGTCTGTAGTAGAATACCAATAAGACCACTCCAGTCCATAGCTGTTCCCCCAATCCTGAGGATTCTGGGATGGCGATGTCCACTCCACCTCCAATTGAAGGGGAAGATGGATGCAGACTCTCTCCGTTCCCTGGGACGGCCATTGTCCATCATCATCTCCCTGCCAGCTGTCCTGGGTGAGTCCAATGAGCTGTAGAGCAGGTATTGCAGCTTCAACCAGGTTCCGGGGCCAGCTGGCACATGGACTGCCCAAAGACTTGAGTCTCTGGATGTTCACCTATGAACTCCAGCACCCAGATACAACACATTATGGTAAAATGATGTTGAGTTTTATCACATACTTTGTCCTCTACTTACTAAGGTGATCATGTGGCTTATTTCCTTGATTCTATTAATGTGGTATATTACATTGGTTGAATGTAATATGTTGAAACCTGGGAGAACTTCAACCTGGTCACGGTATAGAAACCTTCAAATGTGCTATTGGATTCAGTTTGATAGTATTTTGATCAATACTTTCACCCTGATATTCATAAAGGATATGATCATAATGATTATGGTATCAGGATATGCTGATTTTATAGAATATGTTAACTCATCTTCAATTTTTCTGGAGAGTTTAAGAAGGATTGCTGTTAATTCCTCAAATTGGGAGATACCAGTAAAGCCATCTGATCCTGGACTTTTCTTTGTTGAGAAGTTTATCATTACTCATTCAATCCCTTTACTTGTTATAGGTATATTGAGATTTTCTATATCATCTTGAATCAGCTTTGATAATTTGTATGTTCTCATGAATTTGTCCATTCCATCTAGATTATATAATTTCTATGTATACAATTGTTCATATTATTCTCTTATGATCCTTTTTATTTCTGTAAAGTTGGTAGTAATGTCTCCAATTTCATTTCTGATTTTAATTACTTGTGTCTTCTTTTTTTCTTAGTCTACATAAAAGTTGTTGAGTTTATTGATTTTTCTAAAAAGCCAGCTTTTTTTTTTTTTTGAGGTACTGGGTCAGAGATTGAACCCAGAACCTCATATGTGGGAAGGCAGCGCTCACCCACTGAGCCACAATGGCTCCCTGAGTTGGTTTTTGTTTGTTTACTTGTTTTTTGTGTGTCTGTTTGTTTGTTAGTTTAGGAAGAACCTGGAACCAAACCTGGGACCTCCCATTTGGGAAGCAGGAGCTCAACTGCTTAAGCCACATCTGCTCCCAAAAAAACAACTTTTAATTTTATTGATTATGTCTATTGGTTTTGTATTTTCTTTTTTGTTTATCTCTGTTCTAATCTTCATTGTTTCCTTCCTTCTCCTGGCTTTCAACCTAGTTTGCTTTTTTCTTTCCAACATCCCTGAAGTATAAAAACAGGTTGCTGGTTTGACTTGTCTTCTTTTTTAATATAGCCATTAACCGCTATAATTTTCTCTCTCAGCACCACTTTCACTGCATCCCATGAGTTCTGGTTTGCCTAAATGTCAAATTATTTTCTAATTTTCCTAGTTATTTCTTCTTTGGCTATTTAAGAGTGTGCTGTTTAATTTTCACATATTTGTGAAATTTCCAGTTTTATATCTATATTGATTTCTAGCCTCATTCCATTGTAATGGGAGAATTGTATGATTTAAATCATTTTAAATTCACTGAGACTTGTTTTGTGCCCTATCATCTGGTGCATCCCAAAGAATGTACCATCTGGAGGACTGCCAGGAAGATAGCAGACCAGAAAGACACGAGACTCTCTTTCCTCCCAGAAAAATAGCTAAGGGACAGGCAGTAACAGCCTGGGAAAAAATCTTCTAAGGTTTAGGCAACCAGGGGAAGACTGAACACAGTCCAGAAGAGAGAGGGACAATGAAAAAGAACTGATCGTAAAACTGTGAGTTAAAAATGGCAGCTGCAATTGCCAGCAACCTCCCCCACACTATAGACAGTTTTGAATTCCCAAGCCTCAGGGCCAGGGGCAACAAAGGGATTACCAGGAAAGTGGAGAGAGAGGGACACATTCTAAGTCTATCTGAACTTTTGACCCACAAATTTAGTCTCCTCTGGTCCACAAGCCCTTCCAGGCCGGGTGGAGCCACACCATTGTTTGCCATGGGAGCCCACAAGGGACTAAAGAGAACAGACCTTCTCAAAACTCCCACACTACTGACCAGGACTGGTTACTGAGGATGCAGAGGGGGAGTGGAATTATTTCCTACCCAGGAGAAGGGAGGCAGCTGCCAGCAAAGGTTGGAGAGCTGCTTCTGAGAAAGTCTGAAATACAAGGCTCTTAGCCTCCAGGCAGGAAAATCAGTCACATTGATCCTGTCCATGTTGCAGGGAACACAGTCCAACCAGGCATTGAAATGAGAGGGCTGCCAAAGAGCACCACCTGCTGGCAGATCAAGGAAGTGCACATGAGGAAATAGAAAGTAAATAAGTGAGAGGGCTTTTGCCTAGCCTTTACAACCTCTCTCCACAAGGTCCTAGGAAGCCGGTCTGCAACCCATTACTGGGTCCAGAGCCCAGTTTTGAGCGACTAACAAGTATAATCCTAAATAACTACAATGGGTTGAACCAAGAATCAAAGAATAGCAGTAACTCATAGCCTCCTGCCACTAAACCCCTGCAAAAGTGAGAGAAATTGAACATGTGAGCAAACTCACCATCCAAAGGAGATACCTAGACATCAGCAAAAAAATAGGAGCCATACAAATAAAATGGAAGACATGGCTCAAGAAAATGAATATATCAAAGCCCCAGAACAGACGCAGGATTTGAGACAAGTAATCAATGAGATGCAAACAACTTGCCAAAATCAAATTAATGAGTTTGTTAGAGTTTCCCCCTTATGAGGTTTGCAATGATTGACAGGTCATAGGATCCTGAATCAATGCCCCTGTGGCATAGGTTGAGAGAAGGCAGCCTCCAGCCATAACCCACCTAACAGATTGAGCAAGCCATAGCCTAAGGGCAGCTCATCTCCTCCCAAGAGTAAACAAAATGGAGCAGATAAGGGCCATCACTCCCTCCCCAACCCCTCCCACATTTCAAGACCTCCTAACCCACTCCCCCCTAGCCATTTGGCCCCAGGCTGTATTCGGTTTCCCTGCCTGTTGATGTACTGTATAAATTCATATCTACCACCTTCCACAGGTGGGCTGAAGTCTCTCTTCAGACCCCCGCCAGCATGGCCTGAAATCTAGTCTTCAGACCCCCTCCATTGGGAGAGCTTCCCAATAAACTTCCTGCCTGCAATCATTTTTCTCTAACAGAATTGAAAGGCAATATGGCTAAAGAGATGAAGAACAACAAGAAGACACTGACAGCGCACAAGATTTGAAAACCTGAATAGAAAAGTAACAGAGTCCATAAGAATAAAAGAACAATTTATGAGAACAAAAACACATTAGAGGCATCCAACAGCAGACTCAAAACGATGGAAGAAAGAATAAGTGATACCAAAAACAGAACATCTGAAATTGAAGAGAGAAGGAATGAAAAAATTGATTAAGGCTCAGGGAGTTGAATGATAACACGAAATGCAACATGTTTCATGAGTTCCAGAAGGATAAGAGAAGGGAAAAGGAGCAGAAATAGTATTTGAGGAAAAATAGCTGAAAATTTCCCAACTCTCACAAAAGAAATGAATTTAAATATACAAGAAGTGCAGTGTAATCCAATCACAATAAATCCAAATAGACCTACTCCAAGACACATACTACTCAGAATGTCAGATGTCAAAGATAAAGAAAAAATTCTAAGAGTATGGAGGGAAAAGCAAACCATCACATACAAGGAACATCTAGTAAGACATAGGGTGGGTTTTCCATCAGAAATCACAGAGGAGAAAAGACAGTGGTATGATACTATTGAGACACTGAAATAGAAAAATTGCTAGCTGAGAATTCTTTACCAGCAAAATTGGCCTTCAAACATGAAGGTGAGTTTTAAATATTCACAAACAAATAGAAACTAAGAGAGTTCATAAAAAAAGAATCCACCTTTGCAGGAAATATTAAAGGAAGTCTTAGAGCCTGAAAGAAAAAGACAGGAGAGAGAGGCTTAGAGGAGAGTATAGAAGAAAGAAGAGCAGGAAGGATAACCAAGAGAGTAAAAATACAGATGGAAATATGATATGACATATGAAAACCAAAGAATAAAAATGGTGGACATAAATAGTGCATTTACAGTAATATCATTAAATATGAATAGATTAAACTCCCCAATCAAAAGATAAATGTTGACAGAATATATCATGAGCCATCCATATGCTGCTTACAAGAGTTTCATCTTACACCCAGGGATACAAACTGGCTGAAAGTAAAGGTTGGAAAAAGATACTCCATGCAAAAAGAAACCAAAAAAGAGCAAGGTTAGCTATACTAATATAGGACAAAATAGACTTTAAATGCAAAAAAGTTACGAGATACAGAAGGCCATTATATATTAATGAAAGGGACAACCCACCAGGAAGATACAGCAGTAATAAATATCTATGCACATAACCAGGGTGCCCCAAAATACATGAGACAAACTTTGGCAAAACTGAAAGGAGAAACAGACATCTTTACAATAATCGTTGGAGACTTCAACACAACACTCACATCATTAGTAGAACAACTAGACAGAAAATCAACAAGGAAACAGAGAACTTAATATGATAAATGAGTTAGACCTAACAGACATATACAGAACGTTGCATCCACACTCAACAGGTTAAATATTCTTTTCAAGTGCCCACGGATCTTTCTCCAGGATAGAACACATGTTAGGGCATAATGCAGCTCTCAAAAACTATAAAAAGACTTTAATTACACAAAAAACTTATTCAGATCATAATGGAATGAAACTGGAAATGAATAACAGACAGCAAAGAGGTAGATTCGCAAATGTGTGGAGGCTAGACAACACACTCCTAAATAATCAGTGGGTCGAAGAAGAAATTGCAAGTGAAATCTGTAAATATATTGAGACAAATGAAAATGAGAACACAATTTATCAAACTTAGGGGATACAGCGAAGGCAGTCTTGAGAGGGATATTTATAGCCCTAAACACCTTTATTTTAAAAAGAAGAAAAAAACTAAACTCAAAGATTTAACTGAACAACTAGGGAAACTAGAAAAACAACAAACCAATCTCCAAGAAAGCAAAAGGAAAGAAATAATAAAGGGCCGGCCATATAGCCCAGTGGATAAGGCGCCGGTATACCACATGGAAGACCCCGGGTTCAGTTCCCGGGGGCCTCTCCTAGCGGGCAGACCGCCATGGGCAGGGCAAAAAGCTGCCACGGACAGGGCAAAGCCACCACGGGCAGGGCAGGTCGCCCACGAATGGAGCGCAGCCAGCCACCCGCGAACTGAAGCAAAAGCCGGCCGTGAATGGAAGCAGAAGCTGCCCACAAGCAGGGAAAGCCGCGCCTGCGCAGTGACCGGTCTCCACGCGTCGCCGCAACGGGGGGTGAGGGGAGATATGTAATAAAATAAAATAAATCTTTAAAAAATTAAAATTAAAATTAAAAAATTTAAAAAAATTTTTAAAAAAGAAATAATAAAGATTAGAGCAAAAATAAATGAAATTGAGTGAATAAAGTAGAGAAAATCAACAAAACCAAAAGCTGGATCTTTGAGAAGATCAATAAAATTAACAAACCCCTACCTAGACTAACAAAGAGAAAAAGAGAATATGCAAAGAAATACAATCAGAAATGAAAGGGTGGAAATTATGACTGAACTCACCAAAATAAAAAGTATCACAAGAGGATATTATGAGAAACTGTATGCCAACAAACTGGACAACCTAGATGAAATGGACAAATTCCTAGAAATGCACAAACAACACACACTTACACTAAAAGAAATACAAGGACTTAACAAATCAACCACATTTAAAGAGATTGAATCAGTCATTAAGAAACTCCAAAAAAAGAAAAGTCCAGCACCATATGGCTTCACAGGTGAATTCTATCAAGCATTGTGAAAAGAATTAACAACAATCCTGTTTAAACTCCTCCAAAAAATTGAAGAGGAAGGAAAATTACCCAATACATTTTATGAGGCCAGCATCACCCTAATACCAAAGCCAGATAAAGACACTACAAGAAAAGAAAATTATAGACCAATCTCTCCAATGAATATAGATGCAAAAATTCTCAACAAAATACTTGCAAATAGAATCCAACAGTATATCAAAAGATTTATACATCACGACTAAGTGCGATTTATTCCTGGTATGCAAGGCTGGTTCAACATAAGAAAATCAATCAACATAATACACTACATAACAAACCGAAGGGGAAAAAACCACATGATCATCTCAGGAGATGCAGAAAAAGCATTTGACAAAATCCAGCATACTTTTTTGAAATAAAACACTTCAAAAGAAAGGAATAGAAGGAAAATTCCTTAATATCATAAATGGCATATATGAAAATCCCACAGCCAACATCGGACTCAATGGGGTAAGGTTAAAAGCATTCCCTCTAAGATCGAGAACAAGACAAGGATGCCCACTGTTACCACTGTCATTCAACAGTCTACCAGAAGTTCTAGCTAGAGTAATTAGACAAGAAAAAAAAATTAAAGGTATCCAAATAGGAAAAGAGAAAGTAAAACTCTCACTATTTACAGATTACATGATTATATGATCCAATATTTATAAAATTCTGATATGTCTATGACAAAGCTACTTGAGATAATAAATGAGTTCAGCAAAGTGGCAGGATACAAGAGCAACACACAAAAATCAGTAATGTTTTTGTACACTACTATTGAACAATCTGAAAAATTCCATGTATAATAGCAACAAAAACCCTTAATAACTAGGAATAAATATAATCAAAGAAGTTCAAGACTTTTATGCAGAAAACTACAAAACAATGCTAAAAGAAATCAATGAAGAAGTAAACAAATGGAAAGATATCCCATGTTTATGGATTGGAAGACTATCATGAAGATGTCAATCCCACCCAGCCTATTTTACAGAAATAGAAAAGGCAATTACCATTTGCAAGGGAAACTGCACCCGAATAGCCAAAAGCATTCTAAAATAGAAGAGTGACATGGGAGGAATTTCACTGCCTGACCTTGAAACATATTACAAAGCTACAGTGGTCAAACCAGCATGATACTGGCATAAAGATAGACATTTTGATCCATGGAATAGAACTGAGAGTCCAGAAATAACCTGTCAACTCTACAGTCAACTGGATTTTGACAAACCTACCAAGTCCACATTAATGGGACAAAACAGTTTCTTCAATAAATGGGGAAACGGATGTGGCTCAATCGACTGGGCTCCCATCTACCATGTAGGAGGTCCAGGGTTCAATTCTCGGGGCCTCCTGGTGAAAGGCAAGCTGGCGCTCACGGCGAGCTGGCCCAAGCAGAGTGCTGGCCCGAGCGGAGAGCTGGTGCAGTAGGATGAGGCAACAAAAAGAGACAGAGGAGAGACAATAAGAGAAGCAGCAGACCAGGGAGCTGAGGTGATGCAAGAGATTGAGCACCTCTCCCCCACTCCAGAAGGTCTCAGGATCGGTTCCCCGTGCCACCTAAAAGAGAAGACAAGTAGACACACAAGAACACACACACAGAGCAGACAGCAAGAGCAAAACAATGGGGCAGGGGGTGGGAATAAATAAATAAATCTTTAACCAAAAAAATTAAAAGTAAAACTAAATGGTGCTCGGAAAACTGGATATCTATAACCAAAAGAATGAAAGAGGACCTCTATCTCACTCCCTATACAACAATCAACTCAAAATAGATCAAAAATCATAAAAGCCAGGACCATAAAACTACTAGAAGAAAATGTAGGGAAACATCTTAAAAACCTTGTGATAGGTGGTGGTTTCTTGGACCTTACACCCAAAGTAGGGGCAACAAAAGAACAAATAGATAAATGGACCTCCTCACAATTAAACACATTTGCATTTCAAAGGACCTTGTCAAAAGGGTGAAAAGGCATCCAACTCAATGGGAGAAAATATTTGGAAATCACATATTTGATAAAGGTTTAATATCCATGATATATAGGGAGATGTTACAACTCAACAATAAAAAGACAAACGACCCAATTAAAAAATGGGCAAAGGACTTGAATAGACATTGGTCAAAGAAGAAATATGAATAGTGAAAAAAACACATGAAAAAATGTTCATTGTCACTAAAGATTAGGGAAATGCAAATCAAATCTACAATGAGAGGGAGTAGGTGTGGCTCAGTGGTTTGAGTGCCTGCTTCCCATGTAAGAGGTCCTGGGTTCAATCCCCAGTACTTCCTTTTTTAAAAAAAGCAAACCAAAAAAAACCTACAATGAGATATCATTTCACACCTATTAGAATGGCCACTATTAAAAAGACAGAGCATTTTTATTATTTCAATAATAATAACAAAACAAAAACAGATAAATATGCACACTGCTCTAATAATGATTGAAGTGATGAATGCACAACTATGTGATTATACCAAATACCACTGATTGTACACTTTGGATGAAATTGTATGCTTTATTAATATGTATCAATAAAATTGATTTGTTAAAAAAAACAACAATGTACCACATGCACTTAAGAATGTGCTCTTGGATGGAGTGTTCTTTATGTGTTTATTGTATACATTTGGGTTATAGTGTTGTTCAAGTCCTCTATTTCCTTAATGATCTTCTATATAGATGTTCTGTCCATTTCTGAAAGTGAGATATTGAAGTCTCCAACTATTATAGAACTTCAATTTCTCCCTTCAGTTTCTTTCATATATCTGGGGATTCTGATGTTTAGTGCATATATATTTATAGTTGCTAAAGCTTCTTGATGACATGACCCTTTTATCAATACATATTGCCACTCTTTGTCTCTTGAAACGGTTGTATTATTTAAAGTATTTTGTCTGAGGTTAGTATAGCCACCCCAGCTCTCCTTGATTACTTTTTGCATGGAATATCTTTTCCTATCGTTTCACTTTAAATTTATTCACATCTTTGGATCTAAAATAAGTGTCTCATAAACAGCATATAGTGGGATCATGTTTTTTGTTAATCCATTCTGTGAATCCTAATTTATAATTGGTGAGTCTAATCCATTTACACTTAAAAGTAATTACCGATACTCTGTATATGTCATAATCTTTGTTCTTTAATTCCTCCAAACCTGCCTTCTTTGGTTTAGTCTAGTGTGCAATTTGATTCCCTCTTCATTTTCCTTTTTATATATTTTTCAGTTATTTTCTTAGTAATTACCATGTATATTACATTTAACATCCTAAATATATATAACAATCTAATTTGCGTTGATACATTCTGTAACAGTTTGAAGTTTTTGGAACCCCAGAAAATATTATTTTCTTTGAACTAATCCAGGGGTTCTTAACCTGGGATTAAGATTTCAGGGGGTCCTAGAGCTTGAATTGAAAAAAAAAAATCAATTTGTTATCTTTATTTTCTCTGGCCTTTAACTGAAATCTAGCATTTCCTTCACTTATGAATGTATGTAAATAAATAAAATTGCAGAAGTATTCCTTTCACCTGACTGGCAAAGGGGTCCATGGAACAAAACGGTTAAGAACACATTCCTCTGTGTGCGACCCTTTGATTGCATTAGATCGCCTTTTTTATTAGATCACTTTAGGGCCCTTGATTAGCCTATGACAGTGCAGTGTGACCCTGGCTGGGCCTCTGCCCTCTTGCTGCTGGCATATATAAACGGAGAACTGAAAGCAGAAACACAGAGAAAGGGGGCCACCATTTTTGCCCTGCCAAGTGAGAAAGGACTCCAGGATCACCTATAGTCGCAAAAAGACAATGAAGCTCCAAGAGGCTGAGAGGTTCTGGAGGCTGGAATCACTGGTGCAAAAGGGCATGGAAAAAGGCCCCCAAGAGGCTAAGCCCAAGGAATAGCTCAAAGCTGACAGGCCCTGCCATGTGCCTGATAGCCCACAGCTGAGCTTGGGGTGAAAGCTGCCTGGAAGAGAAGACAGAGACCCATTTTGTCTTGCCACGTGGCAGGAGTCTAGGATCTGCCTTGATTTGGACATTTTCATGCCTTGGAACTGTAAGCTCTAACCCTAATAAATTTCATTTATAAACGCCAACCCATTTCTGGCATTTTGCTCAAGCAGCTTAGCAAACTAAAACACTTCTAATAGCATGCATTAATTCTGCTCTTATTCAGCACCAATACCCACTATGCTGCTTTTGTCACAAATTATCTTTATGCATTGACTATCTGTCAATATAAATTTAATAACTTTTATTAATGTATCTGTCTTTTAAATCACACAGAAAACATAAAGGAGTTAGTTATAAATCTTTCCCCCTAAGATCACAAACAAGACAAGATGCTTGCTTTTACCACTACTACTCAACACTGTACTAGAAATCCTAGCCAAAGCAATTAGGCAAAAAGAAGAAATAAAAGACATCTAAACAGGAAAGGAAGAAGTAAAACTCTCTCTATTCACAGATGACATGATCCTATGTGTAGAAAAGCAAATCCACACCAAATTAAAAAAAAAACTAGAGCTGATAAATTCAGCAAATTGCAGAGTAGAAGATTGCCACTCAAAAATATGTTGTGTTCCTAAATATCATCAATGAACAATCCAAAAGGAAAACTGAGATAAAATTACATTTACATTAGCATCTAAAAGAATAAAATGCCTAGGAATAAATTTAACCAAACAGAAAGACCTGCACACTGAAAACTATAAAATAGCACTGAAAGAAATTAAAGAACTAATAAAATGCAGAGACATTCCATGTTCACGGGTTGCAGGTTTAATTTTGTTTAGATGGTAATATACTCCAAAGTGATTTACATATTTAGTGAAATCCCTATCAAAAGTCCAATGGTCTTTTTAGTAGAAAAAGAAGAGTTGATCCTCAAATTCATATGTGAGGGGCCCCGAATAGCAAAGCCCATTTGAAAAATTATAAAATTGGAGGACTTATACTTCCCAATTTCAAAACGTATTACAAAGCTATAGTAAACAGTATGTATTACCATAAAACAGAAATATAGACCAATGCAATAGAATTGACAGTATACAAATAAACCCTCACTTATATGGTCCACTCAACTGGGAAAAAATAACTTCTTTAACAAATGTTGATGGGAAAATGGATAACCACAAACAAATGAATGAAATTGGAGTCTACCTCATACCATATACAAAAATTACCTTAAAATGGGTCTGGGACCTAAATATAAGAGCTAAAACCATAAAACTTAGAAAATAACATGGGAGCAAACTGTCATAACCTGGGATTCAGCAATGATGTCCTACATAAGACACCAAAATCATGAGCAACAAAAGAAAAAATAGGGTAAACTGGACCTCATCAAAATTAAAAACTTTTGTTGCATAAAATGATGTCAAAAAAGAAAAAAAAAGACAACCTATAGAATGGGAGAAAATAATTGCAAAAATATACAGATAACTTTTACAAGGAAACAACAAAAAGACAACCCAATTTAAAAAATAAGCAAAGGACATGGACAGACATTTTTTCAAAGAGGATATATAAATTTCCAATAAACATATTAATACAGTTCTGCATATCCCCTCTTCCCTAGAAAAGTTTCCTCATGGTCCCACACACTGCACTGATGTCCTACAACCAGCAATCCCTTACCCCATGCAGCACAACTTGACTGCTCTCAAATAGCATGATGTAAAAAAGCTCAGTGAAGGGAGAACATGTGGCTCAAGTGGCTGAGCACATGCTTCCCACATGGGAGGTCCTGGGTTTGGTTTCCGCTGCATACTGAAAAATACAAAAACAAATAACAAGCAAAACAAAAAAAACAACTCCAGGGAGCTGATGAAGCTCAGTGGTTAAGCACCAGCTTCCCACATACTAGGCCCCAGGTTCAATCCCTGGACCCTGGTACGTCCAAAAAAAAAAAAAAGCTCAGTGAGCTACCTTCTATACACAGGGCAAGTTCTGCAATAGTGAGTCTCTCAGGATACCACCAGACAGATTGGGCCAGACATACAATCCCAGAATATGCATAGGAATTACCTCCTCCTGGAACCGAGACCAGAGATCCATACTTTGAGCACCCACAAATCTGTGAAGGTGGGGGATAGCCAGCCAGGGAGCCACACGATCCTACTGCTTTTAAGTAGCCTTTCTCTTGATTCAGCACCCACCCTATTACTACTGCAGCCCCTTGTTTTCTGGAGCTTTGAAAAAGTGTTTCTACCAGTTTTTGCTGGTTTTTCAAAGCTTCTAGGGAGAGGTGATGGAGCCCTGAAGCATCTCAAGCCAACATCTTGATTGGGGAGGGGATTCCTCTAGGATTATCATCAGTGGATTATACAGACAAAAATTAGTAGCCAAGTTTAAAAAATCCACTCAATTGGGAAAAATTAAAAGTTAGGCAAGCACCCAATGGACATGAATATACATGAATATGAATGTATTCATGTATACATGAATATACAGATAGAGAGAGAGAAAGCCAGGGAAGCAAGAAGCTGAATGCAAGGAAACCTCAAAGAGAAGGGAGAGGGGCCGGCTGTAGCCCAGTGGATAAGGCGCTGGTTCGCCGCATGGAAGGCCCTGGGTTCGGTCCCGGGGCCTCTCCGGGCGGACGGACCGCCTCGAGGGGGCAGGCCGCCGTGGGTGGGGCAGAGCCGCCACAGGCAGGGCAAGTTGCCCGGGAACAGAGCAGAGCTGCCCGCGAGCAGGGCAAGCCGCCTGCGTGGTGAGCTGACTCAGCGCGTCGCACAGCAGGGGGAGACAAGGCAGACACAGATGAACGCAAAAATGAACACAGCAAGAACAAGCAGAAAGGGGGGGATATGTAACAAAAAAATAAAAATAAAAATAAAAAACAAAAATAAAAACTTTGCTTTAAAAAAAAAAAAGAGAGAGAAGGGAGAGCACCAGCAGATGTCACCATGTACCTTGCCATGTGGTAGAGGAACCAATGATCACTAACAGCCAGTCTTCAGTAAGAAAGCATTGCCTTGATTTGGACATTTTCTCAGCCTCAAACTATAAGCTAATAAATTCCCATTAGTCAAGCTGAACCACTTCATGGTATTTGCTTTAGGCAGCCTAGAAAACTAAAACACAGGATAAACCCAAACAGACCCATGCCACAGCCTATTATAACCAAACCGTCAAATGCCAAAGATTAAGGATGAATTCTGAAAGCCTCAAGAGAAAAGCAATGTGTCATATACAAGGGAGCCTCAATAAGATTAAATGCCAATTTCTTAATGGAAACCATGGAGGCAAGAAGGCAGTGGGAAAACATATTTAAAGGGCTGAAAGGAAAAAAAACTGCCAACCAAGAATTCTATATCCGGCAAAACTGTCTTTCAAAATGAGGGAAGATTTAACACATTCCCAGTTAAACAAAATGTGACTAATCCCACTGAACGGTATGCTTGGGAATGGCTGGGAAAGTTTATGTTGTATATATGTTCAATAAAAAAGAGAAAAAAGAGCAAATAAAAAGACACTGACAGAGGCAAAATATGATCCTGGATTGGATCTCATAAGGAGTAAAGAAGGCACAAAAGGACATTATTGGGACTTTTTTTTTAAAAGGGAATGTAGACTGTAAGCTTTATATCAATGTTAAATTTTCTGAACTTGATTACACTTAAGGTAGATACATAAGTGAATATCCTTGTTCTTAGGAAACATACATGGCAATATGAAGGGTTTAAGAAGCACGATATATATAACTCATACTCAAGTGTTCAGAAAATGGACTGATAAAGAGATAGATACACAGATAGATGGATACAGAAATAGATGGACTGATAGAATGCTGGATAGCTAGCTAGAATGATATGGTAAATATGGCAAAATGTTAAAGCTGAATCTGGATGTCTGGGGAGATAGGTGGGGCATGTTAGAGTTCTCTGTATAGGGTCTGCATTATTTTGTAACTATCCTGTAAGTAGGGAAGTATTTCAAAATAAAAAGTTTAAAAAAAAAAAAAAAGAAAGAAATAGACTGCTCTGAAGATATTGATACAGGCCTTTCCCTAATATATTTTTCTCATTTTAATGAACTTTATATTAAAATTATGATTCTAAATATCTTATTCATATGATAAGAGTAATATGAAAATGCAAAGGACTCACACACTAACCATACACTAGCCTGCTAATAGTAAGTGTTAGTAATAAGTGTTCTGGAATCAATTTTTCATTTGTTCCCCCACACACCCTGCCTATATAATAACCTTTTATTTTTTTCAGTTTTTTTTTTTTAATTTACCCCGTCCCCTCCCCCCAACCCCTGATGGTCCTCTCATCTGTCTGC
>PVKH010012416.1:0-17289 GCA_004027955.1 Chaetophractus vellerosus
GGATCATTAAGACAATCACTCCAGCAGTGAACAAATATGTTACAAAGCAAAGTGTGTTTTGTGTTTTAGGATTTGCACTATATTTTAAGAAAACACAGCTTAAGGAATCTCTAACTACTTATTTGAGGGGATGGGGTCAGAGAAAATATTACAGAAGAGACTGCTTTTGAATTGGTCTTGAGGAAGAGGTGCTATCCATAGAGGCCTCTGTGAAAATGAGTCCTCCTTATTCTTGTCTTGACACCAACATGTATAGGAGGATGCTCTCTGGCTCAAAAAGCCATCTATTCTTCCCCTGTCAGAGTTTTTTTTTTTTTCATGCTAATATATGTGTACTTTCTTCAGGAACCTGATTCTTTTATTATGAATTTTGATCAAGGCAAAATTCAAAATATTTCATGGCCCACATATAAGGAATACCAAGGTTCTCTCCAGGCTTGTCAAGAGAGTTTCCTTTTTTAAAAATGAAAATTAAAAAAAGGATCCCTTCAGGAGTGACAGATTTATTACTAATCCCACAATTCATTTGTTATGCGTCACTAGTAGCAAAAGCAAACTGACACCTAAATGATGTCTATTAAAGAATTTCTTAATTTAGTCAATTATTTTGATCTAATTACTCACTTAAATAAGAATTCTTTCAAACAACTGCCTAGACTAGACAGTTCTAGACTAATTAGCAAACCAGTAATTAATAATCCCCCGAGGAATGAACCATTTTTCACATATTTAAAGTAAACAAAGCATCCTTTATTGGGTAAGTGACTTCTATGGCAACTCAATAAATGTCCAGCCACTCAGAAAAAGGAAGGCAGAGGAGGCTTACTGGATAGCCATTCTAAAAGTGGTTGGATTTCCAGGCTTAAATAAATTAGACAGTAGTATAGATACTAAACAAAGTTATCAATGCAATTTAAAAAAATAACATTAATTCAGCCTTTCAGTCACACGCCATTCTTTATCTATTCCTTTTTCTTTAAATGACATCTATCTTTTTCCAGTGTGAGGCAGTTTTATTAGAAATTTTCCATTTATCTTGCACAACTTTCTAACAGACTCAGCATAGGGTCTTTTTTTTTTAACAAATCAATTTTATTGATACATAATAGTAAAGCATAAAATCTATCCAAAGTGTACAATTAATGGAATTTGATATAATCACATAGTTGTGCATTTATCAATTCAACCATTATTAAAGCATTTTCAATATTCAAAAAAAATTAATTCATAAAAATCAGACAAACAAAAACTCACATTCTTTATCTACTTATTGTGTCCCAGGCATTGTTCTGGGCAATAGGATACAAAAACAAGAATTCCCATAACAAATATTTTCATTCATCCCTTCTTTAAGTTCAAAATGACTTAAGGGAAGCTTACAAAGATGGAAAACAAGAATTCTGCCCTGGAGAAGCTAATGCAACTGGTTGATATAACTAGTTTAACAGAATCAGGGTTCTGTGAGAGATATTAGAAAACAGGAAGACAGGAAACAGATGATAGTAGATATATTAATTATTTTTTAACTTTTTATTTTGAAATAATCTCAAACCTACTGGATAGTTGCAAAAATAATAAAAAATGACTAATTATACTTAAGTGAAGATTTCACTACAATATAACGTACATATATATATATAAAGGAATTTATTATAAGTGTTCAGTGTTGATAAATATTGATTTTCAACAGTGAACATGATTACATTGCTACTACCACCAGTTAAATAAATACAAAATTATCAGTACTCAGAGTCTGTCTCATGACTTCTCCTATTTTCTACCTTCCCAAATTAACAACTCCCCTGACTCTACCCACAGGCTGATTTTGCCTGATTTTACACTCTATATAAACAGAACCACTGGTTTTGAATTGTGTGCCTGGCTTCTTTTGCTCAGCATTATATTTGTGAAATTCATCCACATTGTGTGTGATTCATCAGTCTTCCTTTTTATGGAATTCCATTGGATGAATATGTCCCAGTTTAGATACCCATCCAATTGCTCACATATTGGTTGTTTCCAGTTTGAGGTTAAAATACATAGTGTAACTATAAAGAGTTTTAGAAACTGTCTTCTGGTGTGTGTATATATCTTTGCTAGAGAATCTATGCTGGGAGGAAAACTGTGAGCTCCTACAGTTGATAGTGCTAAAGATTCTTCCAAAATGTTTGTATAAATTTAGACTCCTGGAAGTAAAGTATCAGAATGTTGGTTGATTTGCATACTCATCAGCACTTGGTGTTGTAATTTTTTTAGGTTTAGCCATTCTGGGGTATATGCACTGGTATAGCTTCTGGTTTTAATTTGCATTTTCCTAATGATTAGTGAGGTTTTGCCCCAGTTCAAATTATTGGCCATCTGGTGAAGTGTCAGTTTAAATATTTTGTCCATTTCTATTGGATTTTTGTCTTCTTTGGATTTGTAGGGGTTGTTTAAAAAGTCTAGGTAAAAGTCCTTTATTGGTTTTATGTATTGCCAGTAACCTGATTGCTTCTTAAAGGGGAAGAGGAAACTTGGATCAGGGAGTTTAAAATCAATCCTCAGCAACATTTTATATGACAAATGTGCACTGTCATAGTCCCCAAGGCACACATACATGCATGCATTTGGAGATTGTCGTTTCCATTTTGGAGGTTTAGGGTAGAAATTGTGCATTAATTTTTCTACTTTCACTTGAGCCTTCAAAACAGAAGAATGTCTCCAGATCTCAGCCCAAAGTGATTTGAAGAATCTAAGCAAAAACTAAGGAGCAGGTATCTTCTATTTGCTAAAATCTTCTCTTTTAATGTCTAATCTCCTGACTTTAAGTCCCGCGACGGTAGGAATTTTTGTACATCTTGTTTACTGCTGTGTTCTCCAATATTGAGAACAATACATAGTAACAACACACAGTAAGAATGCAAAAGATACTAATGTTGAATAAAGTAATATTCAGGATTACAATGTCAGTGACTTCTCTGCTTAATGTCCAGTAATAATGAACATCAAGTTTATCTTGCTTGTTAGATAGTAAAGACGCAAATATATTAGTTCGTATATCCAAGAGAAGATGCTATAGTCACATGATTTAAATCATGGGCTATCAAGCAAAATAGTCTGGGCTTGGGTACTAGCTGCTTAACCTCTCTGTATCTTGGATTCCTCATATGTAAAGTAAGTATAATGCTATTACTTAACCCACTGTCTTCTTTGCAGATGAATAAATACTTGTAAATTATTTCATTGGTACTTGAACCACAGTAAGCATTCACTAAGTATTGGTGATGATGATGGTTGTGATAGTCATGATAGTGATGATAAATTTGGAATGGGAGCACCATGTGGTCAGACCTTATCTGCATTACCCAAGGCTGTAACCCATGCCCAGTGCCTGCAACATAGCAGGGATTCAATAAATAGTTCTTGACTGAATGAAAAATGAAGAAGTAATTAACCAGATGAAGAAACTCTGAAATTGCCTTAAACATAGAAGTGGCCCATACATTATAACTAAGGCCATGGGTATGGAAGAAGGTGAGAGGATATAGAATGAGAAGAGAAGAGGGCTTAAAAGTGAGCTTTGAGGAATCTGTACCTTCAAAACTTGCTAAAGGAGCATGAGAATTTTGACATTGAACCTCCCTTCTCTGAGTAGCCCATAAGCAGAGAAATAAAATGAGGTTAAAAATATGCCAGTGGAGATCAGAGCCCAAAGAATAAAGACAAAAGAGAGGATGTCCTGATAGAAAACAGAACAACTATCTTAAAAAGTATTCTCCCTTCCTCCTCTCCACCACCACACCCAAGACACAATATAGCTTTCTGGAATTTACTTTAACCCCAAATAGAAAGAGAGAAGGTAGTGAAGTGGGAAAGGGAGCAAGGGGCACTCATAAAACTGCTGAAAAAAAAAAAAGCATTGGCATTAATGAGATGAAGATTCAGTTACTAGACAAAATGGTGTCTTGAAACAGAAACTGAATTTTTATAAGAAGAATAAGTAAGTTATATATATATATATATTTGTGCTCTTGAGTGTTGCACCCCCTTACTTTTAACCACTAGCAAGACCAAATGATTTCCTTAGGAGAAGGAGACAGAGCCCCCTTTCTTTATGACACAGGGATTATTGGAAAAGACAGTGGGATGGAAGATAGACATATCGCTCACCAAGAACCAACTGTGTGTTCATTTCATTGAATGTCATTTTAAAAACCCTCAAGATCACAAAAATTTCTCAGGTAACCTTGACAGCTACTTCTTGGCTCACCTGTAAAGCTAGAGATGTTCCTACTTATATAAGCTGGCTTTACCAATGATGGTTCATGGAACAGCTCCAGTCTCCATTGTCCAACAGAACTCCAGAAGAACACACTCTCTTATGGTCCTGGTTGTGTATCTGAGACTAAATATTAGCATCTCTTTCCAGTACTGTCTGACACTTTGCTTCATTCAGACTATCCATGTTGTTCTGCATCCAGCCTTCCCTGGGTGCTGTCTTCATTTCCTGCTCTAGCTTGTAGTCTGAAGCCAGCCCTGTCTCACCACTATGCCTGGGATTGGATCCTGGACTCTCAGAATAGATACAGGTTCTAGGTCTAGACCATCAAGAAACCGAGTTGTCTTGGTTTATAATTTTGCATTACCATCTGTGATCTGTGGGGCAAGGACTGTTTTTGACAGTAATTTTTCAAATCTCAGTTTTCTCATCCCCAAAATATAAAGTTGATGAAAAGAGTAAAAGTTATGTGTCGTGTTTAGAGCACCAAATTCATGTTGCCTGGACATAGCTGAGGCTCACAGGAGATGGAGGTTGTTAGCACTAGTAATGGCAGGGGTTGAGTTTGTAGTGTGATACGGTACTTTCAGGTCTTCTGTGACAGCTAAAAGCATGATTCTGGAATCCCGTTGAGACTCAAATATTCCTCCGCCATCTACTAGTTGTCTGACCTTGGTCAAGTCATATATCCTCTCTGTGCTTTAGTTTCCTTCCTTGTAAAGTGGGGATAAAATGTGTATCTACATTCAGTGGATATGTTGAGCATTAAAAAAGATAATGTGTATAAAGCACTTAGCATATTTTCTGGATCATATTAAGTGTCAGCCAATGTTTGCTATTGACAGCTGCAACAGAACTAGAAAGTGAATTATTAAAGCTGATACAGCTAGGAAACGCTGGCATGAGGGGTAAAACGTAGGTCCTACTGACTGCAAAGCTCAAATTCATTCCACAGTGCCACGATTCTTAAATACAAAAGTCAAGGAACATATGCAAGGAAAACATGTGAAGAGGTGTAATCTAATATATTGGGTAAGAATTATATTTACAAACTCCTGTTCAAAATGCAGGTAAACTCCATGAATGTCATCATTTCCGAGCCAGTTACTTTCACAGAGAAAAGAAATCTCTTTTATGGGTATTAACTACTACTTTGTTTCTGCCTTTTCATAGATATTTAGTTCATCCTATATGCAATAACAAATGAGTCTATAATTATTAAAGGAAGAATTCCTATTACAACGAATATATTAGCAACAGAGCAGCCTAAATTATAATTTAAAGTTAGTTTGCCATTGGATAGCACTTCAGAGTTTTCACAGAGCATTCTTATATATGTATGCGTGTATGTATGTAAATAAATATATATATATATTTATATATATCTACACCTGTGTGTGTATGTCTACAATTCCCTCAAATGATTTCCAAAGCAATCCTGAGAAGGAGTTACTATTTTCCTCATTTTTCAACCAATGAAATTGAAGCTTGGAAAGTCTCTGTAACTCATTTGAGGCTGTGGAATTAGTCAGTGATGGATCCAGAACTTAAACTCAGTTCTTCCGCAAGTAAATTCTGTTCTGGCTCCACTGCACTATGTTGTCTTATATCCAAGCCGAGGCTGAAGTCAAGATTAATTTTCATAGACTGTTGGGATTTATCACAACAATATTTGCCCTGCATTGGGATAAAAAATAAAGCCCATAGTAAATTCTTTACTGCTAGTGTGTTATAGAATCATGATTTCTTTTTACCATCAAAGAACAAATATACAGGTCGAATTCTCCTCAGGGCATCCATATTTTTTTCATTAGAAGTAGAGTTTCTCTGTAATGATTGCTGTGCCAAACATCACATGCTGGTCCCCTGGCTGTTTAGTCTGAATTTGGCCTCTCAGACTCTGACATTGAATTAGCAGGTGGAAAAATTACTCTGAACCCCTGAGTGAAAAAAGGAAGTATCATGCATACATATGCCCTTTGTGTATGTGTTTTTCTCCCCTTACATCCAGAATTTGACCTGAGTGTTTATGCTTGGGTTTGACTCTGTGGGACTTGTTAGGCTGTGCAATTTGGGAGTTTGAGTCGGTTTTGGAGCAAAGTGCTATCTTTTGATTCATCCACCTGTATGCGGAAGAATCTTCTCCTGTAGGTTAATTGACTAATATTGGCTTTTGATAGATACACACACACAACACACACATATGCAATATTGTATATATATTAGGTAAGCAGACATTTCCATTCTCTACCTCCAGAGTGCAGATTAAATTTTGGGTCCATTATGCCTTCACAAATATTTAAGGAACTCATAACTTCTGAGATAATCTGACCAATGGGTTGGTCTGAGAGTAATCAAGTAAACTCATTATCTTTAATTTAGTCCTAGAGTCAAAGTATCCCATACCTGATTTTTACTGAAAAGCAATAGTAGGGATATAATTGTAGAACTTTGTCCTTCAGAGTTCAAGGATGAGCTTCCAAGGAAAATGCATCTGCTACTGAAGCTGTAAAAGGCTCCCTGGATAGTTTACACATTCATGAATTTAGAAGTGGGAAGGCTATCATAGAAGCCTGAACTCTGTACAAACTGCCTTGAGTCCTAACTTCTTAGGGACATGGGGAAACCATCAGAATTGTTTGGAACCCACATTGGAGATACAAGAAAGCCTGTCCTGGGCCTGGTATAAGTGAAGGTCATAGGCAGAGGTTAAGGTCTCTGCCAGCCACTTTCCAGCTGTGTGGAAATGGGCATCTCATCTAATCTTGTGGCAGAGTTTTCTTATCAGTAAAATGGTAAAATAGTGTTTCTTCATAGATTTGTTGGGCCCATGAAAGGAGACCAGTTTGTTAATGAAATTTGTAAACAAGAATGTTTACAAATTTCTAGAGATGTAGACATGAAAAAAATGTCTTTCAACATCTTGGAAGTTACTATTTTAAACTAAATAATGAGTCTCAACAAGGAAAAGAAGTTTTATTCTCGAATTATGGAGAAGTGATGAGTGTGTGTGTGTGTGTGTGTGTGCATGAGAGAGAGAGAGAGAGAGAGAGAGAGAGAGAGAGAGAGAGAGAGAGAGAGAGAGAGAGAGAAAGAGAGAGAGAGGTAGTCATGGTAAGGTAATAGTCATGGGGCTAAAATGAACATTTTTGCCAACCTTAAATTTTTATGGTCATTTCATTAAAGAATTTAAATGTAAAAGTGGTCTTTAGCTAGTTGAATACCCTGAAAACTTAATAGAGATGAGAATAGTCAGAAAACTAGAAGAAGAGAGATATAAGGGAATAAAAGTTACACAAATGGATAGAGTGTGGGAAATTATTATGGACCATGTGGAAAGAAAGACATTCAATGATCAGAATCAGTAGGAGTGATGATGATGAAGGTAGTAGCAGTAGTGGGGGGTGGTGGTGATGGGGATGGTGGTGGTGGTTATATTGGTGGTGCTGGAGTTGATGGTGGTGATGATAGTGGAGATGGTCTTAATGGTGGTGATCTCATTGGAGTTGATGGTCATGGTGATGGTCATGGTGATGGTAAAAGTGACAGTAATGTTGATGGCGGTGTGTGGTTATGGTGGTGTGGTGGTGATGGTGGAGTGACAATGATGATAATGGTTTTCGTATTGGTGGTGGTGGTAGTGGTGGTGGAGGTGATGGTGGTGGTGATGATGGCAGTGGAAGTGATGGTGGTGGTGCTGCTACTGGTTGTGACAATGCAAACAATAATAACAGCTGGCATTTATAGATATATGTAGCTATATGTCAACTAATGCTGGTAGTTCAACTCCAGAACCATGCTAACCGTTATCCAATGCTGCCTGGAAAATGTGAAAGAGTAAGCATCAAACACTGAGAGGAATTTATTCCAATGGGAAATTGGTTTGTATGTCTATGCCTGGGAGTGGGAGACCTGCACAGAATTTCTGCTTCATGATTTTAGAGGCATGCTTGCAGTACAAGTATAATCTTAAGGTTAAAGCCTAGAAAAAATTGAGCAGGGGGTCCTGTGCACGCAGCTATCACAGTTACTGATAAAAATTCAACCTTGGGTTGGAGGAGAAAAAAGATGGACTTGGAAATTAGGGAGTTAACTGTTGGTAAAATTTGATCATTATATCACAGTTGTATACTGAGACTGTGACAAGCTGAATTGAGTAATGACACCAGAGGCCTGTAAGTTACCTACTTGTACATAACTTGAACTGCAAGATATCCACTCAGTATGAAGATGGATCTTTTATTTTTTTCACTGGACTTGTAGGAAGAGATGAAGGGGAGGTGGCATGGTTCTAACATTCAGACTTTGGAAAAACCGTAGTCTATTGAAAATGGGTGCACAAGGAACAAAGTGATGGGTGGTTCAAAAGCATTACGATACTCAGAAACGAATATGTACGAATTCTAAATCCACCCAATGACCTCCTCCTTCCTTTTTTGTCTCCTAATATACTTCCTCCACAATGCATCCAGAGCAGAGCAATCATTTGGCATAGCAAAACTATGCCATCCCCTTGCTTGAAACTCTACCAATGTTCCAACTGCCTATCGCCACCTATTCACTGGGAATGCTTGGTCCTTTCACTCTTTTTATGACCTAATTTTCCATATTCATAAAATAAAGATACACAAAGTCTCCATATTAATTCATCTCTTCCTTTATTTTCTAGCATGGCAACTTATCCTTTACTATTACAGCACTTTTCCAACATATGATTACTTTTTATGTTTGTTGATTTTGTTTGCTATTTATCTACTGCAACCATGAAGATACAAACAATATTATCTTTCATTCATCATAACCAGATCATCAGAATCAGGTACATAGTAGAGACTAAAAAATTTTTGTTGAATGAATAAAAGGAATAGTGGACATATGCAAGAATGAATGAGCGAACTCCCTGTGAACATTACCATCTCCAGTTACGAATTAGATGGATGGAGATCACCCACATCCTAGGCCTTCTCTGTGCATGGGCTATTTGGAATGCCATTCTCCTATGCTGTGTGGCTATGGAGTCCTCCCATATGGGTTTGCATCCACACTACTTTTAGGAAGCAGAAACTACAGCTACTGGGAATAATATGACAAAAGCTTTAGAGAACAAGCTCTCTGTGGAACATATCTTGCTCAATGGGCCTATTGAGAAGGAAACACTGATTGCCATGGCTCTTGTCACTTTTTGTCTTCTGTGATATAATATTAAAAGATTCATCCCCATCCACCCCTCCCAAAACTGGCCCGTATTCCTCTATCTCCTACCTTTCTCTCGTATCTCAAGTTTCCCACTGTGCCATTTAGACTATTTCCTCCATACATCTTTCAGGATGTTATGATTCCTTCCTTGATTAGCTGACTAAATATGGTTATCTACTGTGGTCTCTGCTCTTTTTGCAAGCTTCTCAAACTTCATCTTTGTATTTTCTTGTGCTGACACCTGTTTCAGAGACTAGAGATGTGGAGGCATCCTTTGTTGTTACCATTTTCCTTTCCATACAATTACTAATTCACCCTCTGCTAAAAAATGCTTCTTTGAGGCTCACACCACTTGCCAATTCTATCTCTACCTCTCCCAGTTGTTGTCTCACTAATGTGTTTGTCATTTCCCTTATTTATCACAGATTTTGGTACTTGAATAACATATTCAAAACCCTGTCTTCTCAGTTTTTGACCATCTAACAATTAATGACCATTTCTTTTAATCCATCTCAAGAACTTACTTTCATAGAGATCACACCCTTACTGTCACCTATAACTGATAAACCTCTACAATTATTGACTTAAACATCTACTCTTTTTCCATAAGTTCCACACTATCAAATCTGCTCTTGCAACACCTTCCACCAGAAACACTCTTCAAATCCATTGCTATCTGTCTGAAGATCATTCTATTTTTCCCAAGACAACCTCCTCTCTGTACACAATTTCTCCTAAATTGTATGGATTCCTTGACCCTTCTTGTCCATTATAGTCTTGTGATATTTCAAACTGCCTTCCCCTTTGTGCTTGGTTTTCACCCATATTGCATCTGGAATTGAATAGGAATCCAAACATGTGTTTTATCCATGCCTGCCTTTGAGCAGTGAAGCATGGCTGGAGAATGTCACATAGTAAGGCAGATTGATCTCAGTACAAATTAATCCCCAATAGTAGATCCCAGGGGCCGGCTCGATAGCCCAGTGGATAGGGCACCGGCATACCACATGGGAGGCCCTGGGTTCGATTCCCGGGGACCTCTCCTAGCGGGCAGACCGTCTTGAGAATGGCAAGCCGCCATGGGCGGGCCGGAGCCGCCGTGGGCAGGGCAAGAAGCTGCCACGGACAGGGCATGAGCCGCCACGGGCAGGGCAGGTTGCCTGCGGATGGAGCACAGCCAGCCACCCGCGAACTGAAGCAAGCGCCGGCCGTGAAAGGACGCAGAGACCGCCCACAAGCGGGGAAAGCCGCGCCTGCACAGTGACCACTCTCGGCGCGTCGCCGCAGAGGGGGGAAGGGGAGATATGTAATAAAATAAATAAATCAAAAAAAAAAATAGTAGATCCCAGTAATGCTTAGAAATCCTGCTCTGTTGGCACATGACAACAGTTGTATATGAAACTGGTTTTCCCATTCAGAAACTCCCTCATCCTCAACTTCCTATTACTATATCCATGTAATAAGACATAGTGGGTGTGAAGTAGATTCTTATCCATTCTTCTAGATTTATCAACCACTGTCTGCCACACATTCTCAGTTAAGAGAAATGGCTGCTGCTATTATCCCAATTGCCTCTTTGAGGAACCCACTGGAAGGTGTATGCTCTGCAAACCACCTGTCCTCATCTAAATAGAAAAGGCTAGACAGGAGCATGAGACCACTTTTTCAAGGATAATGATATTTGTGAGGGAGAGGGGAAAGGAAAGGAAATGCTTCTTAACTTATTCCCCTTCCTGAAGTGGAAGTTGACTGCTGAGAATATTTCTCATGAGGTTGGCAGCTTTCTATATTAATAAGGCCAGTCCACAATTGTCACCTTGTTAATAGACTGCCAAGCCATGAGAACTGTGGACCTGAATTATATTAGTGAAGTGGGTAAATGAGCACTAAGCAAAAATGGAATGCTGGCATGACCAGATGCAAGAGAGCATGGCATCTTCCCTCCAGCTCCCAATAGTCCCAGAGGGTTGGATCTCACAGTGTCCGCTGGCTATGATGGGTTGCCATGGATGAAATTGTGGTGTTAAGACTTACTGGGCACTTCAGTAGATTGGGACAAAGCGACAAGAACATTCAAAAATGTGGTAAATTGCCACCAGCTAAGAGTCAGTAGGAAGAAGCAATTAATTCTTGGTTCTTAAGAGACTACCATTATTTAGGGTTTGAAACTCCACCAGCTGGGCCTTTTCAGCTCTTCAATATCCTCATCTTCACATATCCTCCCTATTCTACAGATACTAATCTAGATAAGTAAGTAGTTAAGACGAGTAATTTAGATCACAGTCAACTGTCTTTGGTCTGGGACTGTCTTTTTCGACTTCCTTTCTTCCTTGCAACAGCACCATCCCAGCCAATGCAAAGAAGAGAAACAGGCATAAAGAGTGAATAGGCAGAGAGTATGCACAAAGCTGTCTGTTCCCCAAGCCATTCAAACAAGAATCTAATCTCTTGAAGGGGAATAGGGCTTCACATAAAATATGAAATTACAATGTTAAAGAAAACTGGTCAACATTTTAAAAATGGAATGGATTGAAAATATATGGACTCAAACAGAATTATTAAGAATCCCTGCTTCCCCTAGGGGAAAGGGGATTTTTCAGAGAGTGTCGACATAATTTATTATTAAACATTCTGCATTTATTCTCAAACGGGGTATGCCTGTGATTATACCTTCATCTGAGTCCAGCCTTTGTTTCCGTCTTCCTTCCCTACATGTACAATATGGGAGGCATTCCTTCTCCTGCCTAAGAATATTCATCAGTATTTCACTTGGGTCCTATCCTCTCCAACATTCTCCAGGACCTGATCAGGTTGATTTTTTTCTCCACTCATATAAGTAGTTGTACCCACTCCTCATTTATATGTGCTTTCCTGCCTTAAAATCCTTACCTTCATTCTAAATACCTGTCCATCCATAGTGCCATTTCTCCTCTTGCTTTCACAAGCATCTCAGAAGAATTGCATATATTTTATCTATTTCCAATCCTCTCATCTGCTACTCATTCCACTTCATTATCTATTGCCTTAATCCATCTTGAATAATGAACTTCATGCTATTGAATACAATGGACAACTCTTCTGCTGCCATCTCATTTGCCTTATTTAATATTGTTCAGTACCCCATTTTCTTGAAATGTTTTCTTTCTTTCACTTGTTTGGCTGCTTTTATTTCTTCCTCCCTTTCCACCCATTTTCTTACTCCCCTGAAGGCTTATATCTCTCGTCTTGACCTTTAAAATGTGGTTATCTTCAGCAAATGGTGTAAGATCTGGCACGGTACAGGCATGCAAGAACATATTTGCTGTTTGAATGAATGAATACTTATATAAATACATATTCTGGGTTGGTTTAAATGCAAGTCTAAGCAGAATTAATCACTGACTCTTCTATATCCCCCTAGAGATTTATGCTTTCTACTATTATAGAATTTATCATAGTACCTTCTATTTATTTATATTAGATATCCATCACACAAAATGGGTTCTCTTTTAGAGCAGGGGCTATGATTTAATTGACTCTAATGTTTCCAAACCTAGTACCATGTCAGGAACATAGTAGGTGCTCAACAAATATTTGTGGAACACAGCTAAGTATAAATCACAGGGGATGATGAAATTCTATATGCTAAACACATGTAAGGGATAGTTATTACCAAAATGCATGAGTTATTTTCCCCTGCACTAAGCAGTTATATTTTTGCTACTCCCAATAAGTAAGGGTATGTGCAGCAAGTTCTTCTGTTCAGCCTCAAGCTTATGTGGTTGGAAATTAAATGCCTCTTCGTCAGATTCATTTATAACTTTCTCCTCAGATGATATGCTCCACAATGCCTTTTGAGGATTCTTTTCAATTCTCTTTATCCTCTTCTCCTCCTTCCTCCCTTAGATGTTTGTAACCCAGGGGAAAACAAAGCACTTATATGCAACTAACACTGTAATCATACACACGCCTTGAATTGTACAAAGAACAAATGAAACTAGAAAGCCTTCCATTCTCTTTTACATTTTCCTGGCATAAACCGTTCCATTTCAACATGTTAGATGCAAACATAAGCCAAAGAAACAGCCTTTTACATTTGAGATCAACCATCAAAATCCACTTAATTTCAGCTGAAATAATATAACCACAATTTCTTCTCCAACTCATTTTTTTAATCACTTTAAGTAATGTATATTGAGGTGATTAGAAGATCTAAAACTGTGTAAATATACAGATATAATAGGAAAATGCTCTTTTCAATCAAGCAGTGATAACATTAGTCATGATTTCTATTTCTATATTCCTTTTTATCCAAGGTTCTCAAAGTTACTTTTAAAGAGTTAATTTTATTATATTAAGTTCAAGAAAGAAGCATTATTTATATTTAACAGAGAGAACAATAACTGGGCACTTGAAAATTAGAAATCTTGTCTCATGACATCCAGATGGTTCATAGGAATTTCATTCATTCAATCAAGATGTAATATGCATCTCCTGTGAGAGAGATGAGCTAAATCTGTTCATAATATAGTTCTAATTTCATACTCTCTAATGTCTTGGTCCTTTAGTTTTCCTCTGAAGGACAAAATCCAGACATTTTGATGAATTTGAAGAAGTTGTGAGTGAAAGAGTGGTGAGAAACTGCTTTATCTATCTCCAGTGGCCAACTGGTGAAGAAAATAACTTCAGAGTCAATGAGAATTCCCATGGTATCTAGAATTCCCTGTGAGCCCTTCTGTAATGGTTTGACAGTTTTATCTAATTATGAATTCCAAAAATATAAATTGAATCATGCTTGTAAACTGATCTGTTCATCTGGTCATGATTGGGTTATGATTAGGGCATTGACTGGGCTGCGTCAGTAGGGCGTTGAGCCCCACCCCTCGGTGGGTGTGGTCTCAAGTATAAAGGGCAAGACAGAGGAAGCAGATTTGAGAAGCAGATTTTTGAGAAGCAGTTCTGTTGTTGGAGAGGACCGTTCACCTGATAGTCTACAGCTGACCTTGTGGAGGAAGCACTAAGCCTGGAGAGAAATGCAGCCCTGGCAGGAGAGGAACCCAAAGGCCTGAGCCCTGGCAGACTTCGGCAGCTGTCTTGCTCCAACACGTCGACTTTGGTGAGAAAAGAAACTTATGCTTTGTGGCCTGGTAACTTGGTAACTGTAAGCTTCTACCCCAAATAAATACCCTTTTTAGAGACCAACCAATTATTGGTATATTTTGCAAAGGCACCTCTTTGGCTGACTAATACACCTTCCCAAACAATCTAGTCTTATACATAAATATACAAGTAATATAACTTTGAAGTAACTATATAGAAGCAAGAATCTTGTTGAAATAAAGACCAAGCTCACTTTATAAGGCCTTTGGCATTATAAAACAAAAGTTACTCTTCTCTGCCCAAATGGAAAGTAACTTTGAGTCTATTCATGTAGACAAGGTTTTGCTCTGTGTATATGACTTTCCATTCCAACCTATCTTTTTTGAGAAGCAATTCTTTGAAATTTAAGAGCCTACCTTCACCTTCATTTTAGTTTCTATGATTTCCTCTTTCCCATCCACATCATCCCATGGAATAAACTGTCATAAATCCAGTGAAAAGGCAGAGTCCTTCATTTTCATATAGGAAAACATCTGAACTCCATACAAAAGTAGTGAATACCATTTATTCAATGAAAGAATTCATTGGAGAGTTTCTTGCTTTCTTTCTCTTTATCAGTTATCCATTCAAGACACTGCAACCAGATGTTATGGGGAGCTTATTTGCTTTACAAAAGAAGAAAAGCTCCCTCTATACACACGTTCTTATTCTTCCTACTGATTGGAGAGTTAATAGTATTTGACAGGTTAGTAATTTGTTGTGTTTTTTTTTTAACCATAATTCATTTAGTGACATTCTGCTTTATTATTGTATTTTGTACACATTGGGGCACAGAAAAAAATCTAACAATTCTGTTCCTTCCAATACATTCAAGAGGGCTGTGTGGAAGTCTTGTGGGGGCTGTGAAAATGAGGAGAGGAAGAGAAGGAGAAATATCAGGAGGAGCTGGAGATGGAAACAAAGACAGACGGGATAATTAAATGAAGTGACAATTGCAGGAGAAAACAATGCCTGGAAAAGCAAAGAAAAAGAGAATAATGAAGAAGAAAATGCCGTAAAATGTCATAGTTTTATGCCTTAGAACATGTGGTGGATTGACACCCCCAACCCCCTCTCCCACCCCAATTTGGATTTGTAACGATGTCTTGACATAGCTTTAGAGGTTAGAGGAAGGAAATACAATTACTTTATACAGAGGCAAGGGAGAAGGCCAAGGCACAAGCACAGAAGCACATTTTTGAGATTTGGGTCCCTCAGAAATTGATTCTGCAAGTCTCCTTGGCGTGAGAACTGGGTAGGTCTAGGATGGTTCTCCAAAGCCAACCCCCTCAGTTAACTGTCCCAGGGATCAATCGATGGTGCAGGAATCCCAGTGTGTTTATTTATTTATTTATTTATTTATTTATTTATTTATTTATTTACTTTTTATACATTTTTAACCCCCTCCCAAATATCCAGTTTCTGCTGTTTTTGTGTCCATTCGCTTGGTGATTCTCTGTGCCCGTTTCCTGCCCTTTCTTCTCATCCTTCTCCCCCTGTCTTCACCGGGATTCGATCCTGGGAATCTCCAATGCAGGAGAGAGGCATTCTCCCCTGCGTCACTACGTCATTGTCTTGCTGCATGTGGCACACCCATGCACAGGGACTGGTGGCACACGCAAGGGGCCTGGCTGCCCGCAAACCTGTATTTTTCTTTTTTTTTTACCGGGAGGTCCTGGGAATTGAACCCAGGTCCCTCCATATGACAGACAGATGCCCAACCATTTGAGCCATATCCACCACCCCCCCATGTGTTTTAACCCTTTTGTTTGGAGATGGCAACAAAGAAAGGCAGTGGAGGCCTCCTCTTCCCAAAGCCATCGTTCATCAGGCCGCATCAGCCAGGAGTGCACATGACACCTTGCCTCCAAAAGCCCTGTCTGCCATATATTGGACAGTGACTAAGTGTTAGGCATGGTTTTTGCTCTGCTGACATATTTTTCTAATTCTCACAATGTCTGTGAAAGTAAGTATGATTATTCCCAATTTACAAATGAAGAAACAGGATCTAAGAAGTTACATATATGATGGTGGACACAAAATTAAGGAGGGTTAAAAGCTGAATTCAAACTCCGAAGGCCCAAACCTGTCTGACATGCTGAAAAACACATGGAAAAGGAGGAGGAAAGGCCCTTGGTTGGGGCTCTGGGTGGTTAAACAAAGCAGCCTTCACAGAGCAAGAAACATTACCTGGTCCTCAAAAAAGATACGTCTGTAACCAAAGAGCCTACCTGTCAGCAGCTGGGGGACCGAAACAAAGTTACCAAGGAAAACAGGAGCAAGAGTTATGGTTCCCACTTCCATTTGGAAGATGGTGATGCCAAGATGACCCTGGATGTTGGGAGGCCAGGGACAGAAAGTTAGAGGAAGTGCTTTTCCTTTCCCTATTGCTAGTATCTTTCCTGGCCAAACAATGGCTCACTTGTGAGAGGGGATTAACAATTTCTTCTTTTCCTTTTCTTACACCCAAAGAAATGTAATTTACTTCAGAAAAATCCCTCTGGAGACCAGCTTCACATTCCCTGCTAGTTTTGAAGTTGCACAGTCCTTAAAGCCCAACAGTTCTAGCCTTGTACCTATAGAAAGATTTGCATATGTGCCCAAGGATATGTGATCACTAGTAGCCCAGGCAGCAATGCCTGTGATAGCAAAACCTATGGAAGTGACAAAAATGCCCTCCAAAATGGATGGGCACTGTATTAGTCAGCCAAAGGGGT
>PVKH010012417.1:0-17287 GCA_004027955.1 Chaetophractus vellerosus
CTATTGCAATAGCTTCCAACTGGGCAAAGGTGTTGTCTGCTCATATGCTATTTGCTCAACTTGATCCCTGCTTGGCAAGCTCCTCTTTTCCCTTATTAAGATACATTTCCTTTGTGCATTCCTAGTACTAAAGTTCAAAGAAGGGGAAAAATATGTAATTATTCCAGGTCTGATCTTTCTCAGCAACTCTTCTGATTGCAAGATTTCATTAGTCTCGATGCATCCAAAGGGGAGGTGTGTCCACTGGGGTCAACTCTTAGATAGATCTTGGCTCTAATACCTGGAGGGCATTTCCTCTCAAGTGTATGACTGAATTAATCCCAGGGGAGTACCAAAACTTTCTTTTGGACCCTTACAGATAAATATTGCACAGCATGCATAAAAAATAACTTTCTCTTGAGGCTTGGGTATTTCTGACAACTGACTAGATCCCAAAGCAATTGGATTTTAGGGAACCTTTTGTTCATGACTTACAGCTCTCTGCCCCCATCTCCTTGGCACCTGCCCTGAATTGGGTCTCCCTCTGAATAACCTCTTCATTATTTTTCTACTGCACTGATGCAGCTTATTAATAATCCACTTATTTGAGCAGCCACTTAATCCCCAAGGCTTTGAGTCATTGAAAATGCAAACTGAGTACCTTAAGTATGATGTCTGTAAAAGTTGATCATTCCAGACTATGATAAAGAGCAACTTCAGTCCATCCCCGAAAAGAACCCATAAATCATGGTTCAGATGAACAAGTCCACAGTGGCATTCTGAAAATTCCAGTCTTTTTTAAAAATCATTTTCCTTCCTTCTCTTCTATACAAGTTTAGAAGACTGCTGCTCTGCATATATTGAGACTGATAGAGGAAACACAAAAGAGAAAACAGCATTGGATGACTGCACGGCGAGGAGGGCAGACCGAACAACGTGCTCTTTTTCTCATACACCTCATGTGGCAACTTTGAAACCCATGTACCCTTTACATATTTTCAAGTTGACATCAGAAGTTTTTTTTTTTTTTGGTTACATATCCCCCCCCCTTTCTGCTTGCTCTTGCTGTGTGTCCATTCTTCTGTGTTTTCCTATGTCTGCTTCTTGTCTCCCCCCGTCTTTTGCGGCGACGCGCCGAGTTGGCCCTCCGCGGAGGTGGCTCACTCCGTTCGTGGGTGGCTCCATTCCGTTTTCATGGGTGGCTCTGCTCCATGTTTTGCAGGCAGCAGTGCTCTGTGTTTTGCGGGCTGCCCGGCTTCCGCGCTTTGCAGGCGGCAGCTCCGTGTTTCATGGGTGACTTTGCCATGCCCGTGGGGGCTCCGCCCTGCCCATGGCAGCTTTTTGCCCTGCCCATGGTGACTTTGCCCTGCCCCCAGCAGCTTGCCTTTCTCAAGGCCGTCTGCCCGCTGGGAGAGGTCCCCGGGAACCGAAACCAGAGCCTCCCATGTGGTATACCAGCGCTCTTATCCACTGAGCTATCTAGCCGGCCCCGACATCAGAAGTCTTTGCTCATCCTTCTAATTATTACAAAAGATGTGTTTTCCAGAGTCATGAATATTTTATAATGCTTTAAATACATTTCAGATAAAATCTGCAGCTTTAGTGGAATTTGTGGAAAATTCCAGTTTTTACTATCAAACCAATCAGCCAAATAGGTTTAATTTCTGAGAAAAAGAAGTCTGCCTTCATTATTAAAAATTAAATAAATTTATTAATGCACATTCCCTCCATGAGCTTCTCACCTCTCCACTTTACTTCTAAGATGCTAGCTACTAGTGGAGAGGCACCTCTACTTCCTAGCTGGAACAAAGTGCTCCTCCACTGAAAAGTTCTTGGAGTTTCTCAGGAGGGAAATGTTCTTGAATGGTCCTTTTATTTAGTGATCAGGAAGTTTTTGCACCATGGATTAGAGCACTTTACTAAGGTCTGGATAGCTGAGAGAGATGCTTGCCTTTTTTTTCCCAGTGAAGTGGAAAAAGAACAATGAAGAAAGGGGGATGGAGAAAGGAGAAAAGGCAGACATACTCTCAGGCAGAATAATTTTAGGGGAGCTTTTCTGAAATGGGAGCAAAGGTGCTTCACCAAGCAGCCAGGGGAACAGGGATGAGAAAAGGACAGGCCATTTAGGGATAGAAATGAGAGACTTTTCCTAACTGGTTCTCAGACATGGCATTTCCAGTGAGTCCCAAACAATCCAGAGGCTTAAACCTAAAAGAAAAAGTAATGTAAGATGGCTGGGATGATCTGATTTGCCCAGAGATTCTCCATCTCCTTACATGATCTACCTAAATAATGTGTAAAAGGTTGTTTATGGCATTCTGACAAGCTCCTCATCATAGGATTACTTGTGTCTCAGCTATGCAAAGAAATCCTCAAATAGTAGAATAGACTGCCTGGCAGGGCTTCACAAAACTAATCAGTGAAGGGGAAATGAAGAAAAACCACTCCAAAGAGAGTGTTCCATCTACAAATCAATCACACCTTGAGGTGGATGGTGATATTCATTTCTTATTTCATTAATCAGTTTAATAAAATAATGTTAAGTCCCCACCTTGTACAAAACATACCTAATTATGAAGAGGGCAGGTAAACAAATTCAAGAAACATGATATGGGAATCTATCTTCACAGGACAAATGTTAGGAGCACAAACAGCCCGCAGGGGTGACGCTCCCTGTCTTACTAGCTAATCTCCACCACCTGTTTGACCTTGCCTCACAAAGCTTTCCTGGTCATCCCTTATCTTTGAGAGCTCCTTCTGTATTTTGAGCTCCCACACCACTTTGCATGTCTAAGCATTCCTCAGATACTGTGTATGTTTTAGTTACTCATGCATTGTCTTTACTAATCCAACTAGATAGCAAGCTCCTTGGGGAAAGGGAATATATTTCACCTTTCTCTGTATCCTCCATAGAATCTACCTGAGTGAAGGTACAAGACCTTCTGTTGCCATGACCCAAAGAACAAAGCAAAGAAGCCCAACTTCCATCAGTACCATTCTCCCCTGTAGCCACTGAGTTGCAAAGGCTTCTGTGCTGGCCTTTGAACTCCATTCAGACCCATTCCTGTCTCAGAGCCCCCTGCCTGGAATGTTGGTCCCCTGCTCCTCAGAAGCACAATTTCTCTGCCTCCTTCAATGCTCACGTCAAATGTTATTTCCCAAAGAACCACCCACAGCCATACTAGCTGATGTAGCCTCTACCCCCCACCCCACACACATACATCACTCCTTTCATAACATCAGGTTTGTTTCTCTAGTTTACTAATTTACACACATATGCTAGAACACAAGCTTAGCAAGAAGTGCCTTTGTCTGTCTCAGCCCCTCAAACAGTGTGTGGAAAAAGTAGATGTTCCAGAAGCATTATTGAGTAAATAAATAAAGGATCAAAAACTGGACAATTCAAGAATGGTGGTTAGAATAAAAATATGAACAAATAAAAGGATAAAGTCCTTGAGTTCCAGTTGTGTTCCCTGTTTCAAAAGTATATACAAGCAACAACGAGCAAGATGGCAGTTGAGTAAAGAGTTTCCAGAATCAGCTCCTGCTACGGGACAGTTGGTGAACACCCAGAACTATCTAGAGCACTTGTTTGGGGGCTCCAAGAGACCAGAAGTGCATTCTGCAACATCTTTGAAAGACTGGAAGGAGGAGACTGCTCATTTGCAGAGAAGATTCATAAGTAGAGCCCTCTGCACCACAGAGGCCAGTGCCCATCCACTGGGGGTAAAAGCCGCCTCGGGAGCTGTTCCGTGGCTGGAATTGGAAGCTCCACTTCCCAAAACGGGGGAGGAAGAGACAGTTGGGCACCAACTTCAGCTACTGATTAGTAAATTCAGCGGGTTAAAATATAATCCTAAGAACAACTGAAGTTTGAACCTGTCCAAGTCAGAAAAAGGCAGGTGGCCGCCATTTTAACTCAGCCCCTGACAGGAGGGGAAGCAGGGCTGACTGAAAATCACAGTGCTGGCAGGGACCAGGTTTCTTCCATCTAGATCAGGTTGCAGCTCTAGCCTAAGCCCCAGGCCCACCTCGGTCAGGAAGGAAGCTACGGGGAGCTGTGCCAGCCTCTCCAGGAAATTAGAAGCCACGCTGCAGACACCAGTGATCATCCTACTTTGGCAACTCAAGGCACCCCAAGAGCTATTCTGTGGCAGGAATTGGAAGCTCCATTTTCCAGAAACAGGGGAGAAAGAGATGGTTGGCCACCTATTTCAGCTACTGATTAATAAATTATATTAAGCTGGCTAAAGTATAACCCTAAGAACAGCTAAAGTAGGAGCCTGTCCAGGTTGGAGGAGGGCTGGTGGCCACCATTTTGACTCCACCCCCAGCATGAGGGGAGGTCAGGTTGACTGAGAATCACAGAAATGGTGGAAACCAGTAACTGTGGGTACATTTAGCTGGTGCAGACTGAATAATCAGAATACTACTGGGGCAACTGTGGTCATCTTGGACCTGTACTGCATAGATTGCTGCCCATGCCTGGAGCTCCATCCCTGCCCCAGGCAGGAGAGAAAGGGACATGAGGCTTCATTTGTCTCTCTGGGCAACTATAGTCTAGGCCTGCATGAGTTGGGTTGTTTCACACACTGTGGCTCTGTCCCTACCCCTGGCAAAGGAGAAAGTTGGGAGAAGCTTCATTGATCCTTTGGGCAATGAGTGCAGCTTGAGCCTCCCCAGCTTATAGCACCAAGTATATCCTTGGCTCCTACTACACAACCAGCAAGGGAGAAAGGGCAAGAAGCCCTAAACTAAAGAGAAAAACTACACCCAGTATAAATACTCTAGTAAGCCAGATGCCGACACCAACCAAAAGTTACAATCCACACCAAGAAACAGGAAGATATGGCCCACTTAAAGGAACAGGTAAGCCTCCAGATGACATAAAGGAGTTGAGACAACTAATCATAGATGTTCAAACAAATCTCCTTAATAAATTCAATGAGATGGTTAAGAAATTAAGGATATTAAGAAGACATTGGATGAGCACAAAGAAGAATTTGAAAGCATACAAAGAAAAATAGAAGATCTTATGGGAATGAGAGGTACAATAAATGAAATTTTAAAATACACTGGAATCATATAATAGGAGGCAGAAGAAAAGATTGGTTAGCTTGAAAAAATGGCCTCTGAAAGTGAACATACAAAAGAACAGAAGAAAAAAGATTGGAAAAATTTGAACAAGGTATCACGGAAATAAAGGACAGCAAGAGGCGTGCAAACATATGTGTAATGGGTGTCCCAGAAGGAGAAGAGTAGAGAAAAGGGGCAGAAGGAATATTTGAAGAAATAATGGTAGAAAATTCCCCAACCCTGTTGAAAGACATAGATATCCATGCCCAAGAAGCACAACATACTCCCATCCGAAAAAAAATCTGAATAGACCAACTCTGAGGCACATACTAATCAGAATGTCAAATGCCAAAGACAAAGAGAATTCTGAGAGCAGCAAGAGAAAAGCAATGCATAACATATAAGAGCTTCCCAATAAGATTAAGTGCTGATTTCTCACCAGAAACCATGAAGGCAAGAAGACAGTAGTATGATATATTTAAGATACTGCAAAAGACAAACTTCCAGCCAAGAATCTTATATTTGACAAGATTGTCTTTCAAAAATGAGGGTGAGTTTAGAATATTCACAGATAAACAGAAACTGAGAGAGTTTGTAACCAAGAGACTTTCTTTGCAGGAAATACTAAAGGGTGTGCTACAGCAAGAAAAGACAGGAGAGAGAAACCTGGAAGAAAGTCTAGAAAGGAATAGTATATCAATAAAAGTAACTAAAAGTGTCAAAAGAGTGGTGAAAATAAAATATGACAGATAAAACCCAAATATTCAGGAATAAACTTAACCAATGATGTAAAGCACTTGTATTCAGAAAACTACAACTCATTGTTAAAAGAAATTTTAAAAAGACCTAAATAATTGGAAGAGCATTCCATGCTTATGGATTAAAAGACTAAATATCATTAAGGTGTCAATTCTACTCAAATTATATACAGATTCAATGCACTCCTGATAAAAATTCCACCAACAGTTTTTAAATAAATGGAAAACATGATTATCAAATTTATTTGGAAGGGTAAGGGGTCCTGAATAACTGGAAACATCTCAAAAAGGAAACGTGAAGTTGGAGAACTCTCACTTCCAGAGTTTGTCGTATGACCTAGCTACAGTGGTAAAAAACAGTGTGGCACTGGCATAAAGACAGACACACAGACCAATGGGACCGAATTGGTGGTTAAAAAACAGACCTTCACATCTATGGTCAAGTGATTTCTTTTTTTTATTATACATCCCCCCCCTTTTTGCTTGTTCTTGCTGTGTTCATTTTTCTCTGCATTCCTCTGTGTCTGCTTGTTTCCCCCTGCTGAGGGGACCTGCTGAATCAGCTCACCGGCGCTACGGCCTGCCTGCTCATGGGGGCTCGCCCTTGCTTGCCTTTTTGCCCGCCCACGGGGGCTTGCCTTTGCCAACAGCAGCGTGCCCCGCCTGTGGCGACGTGCCCTGCCCACGTTGGCTTGCCTTCTCGAGGCAGTCTTCCCGTGCAAGGAGGCCCGGGGACCGAACCAACTGGACTCTACAGCTGGCCCAATGGTCATGTGATTTTTGACTAGCCTGTCAAACCCACATAGCTCAGGCACAACAGTCCATTCAACAGATGGTGCTTAGAAAAGTGGATATTCAGAGCAAAAGTAGGAAAGAGGACCCCTATCTCACACCCTATACAAAAATTAACTCAAAATGAATCAAATACCTAAATATAAAAGCAAGAACCATAAAGCTTCTAGAAGAAAATGTAGGAAAGTATCTTCAAGACCAGGTCAGGACTGTGGATTCTTAAAGGAGATAAGAGGACTGGGATGGACTACTGATATTTAATGTATGTAGAGGTTTTAATATGCTTTACTGTAAAAGTGTGGAAATGAATAGAGTTGATAATAGCACATTACAGTGAGTAACAGCTGGTTTATAAATGGGGATGTGGCTGAAAATGGTAGTCTAGTGAAATAAATGCCAATTGACAGAAAGCTAGAGAATAATCTAGGGACTGAATAGCACAGTAAACCCAGAGGTGGATGAGAATAGTGGTTGATGGTACAGATGCAAGAGTGCCCTTTGTGAGCTAAAGCAGAAGTACATCACTATTGCAGGATGGTGGGGATGTGGAGAAGCATGGGAAAAATACAACTGGAGTGACCCCTGGAGTGTGGTTAACAGTAATAATGTAATATTCTTGCATCTATGCCAAGATGTACTGTGTTGATAATGGGGGGGTATAGAGAGTGTGTGCCAAATGTATGCTGTGGACCTGGTAGCGGTTGGATGATCTTATCTCATAATCTGTTGCAGATATTCCACCACTGTGTGTGTGTTGATGGAGGGGTGTTGTTTGGGAATTCTGTACATATGCATGATTGCTTTGTAAGTTTACAACTTCTGTCTTAAAAATATATTTAAAAAATAATAATAGGGTGGGTTTGGGGAAAAATACACCAAATGTAAGATAAGGACTATAATGAGTAATAAGATTTTGACAATATTCTTTCATAATTTGTAACAAATGTCTCATGACAATGCAAGGTGTTGGTGGAGGGTTGAGGTACGGGACCCTTTTATGATGTTATGAATGTTTGCTTTGTATATTCACATCTTTTACTATACACTTATTATTTATGTATGTTCATGTATAAATGATATAAATAATAATAATAATAAGGTGGGTTGGGGGAAAATCTTTGGTTAGTAGTAACATTTTGAAGATGCTCTTTAATCATTAGTTAAAAATGTTTAACAACAATGCAAGGTATTGGTGGTAGGGTGAGGTATGAGAGTCCTGTACGATGTTATGTTGTTTGTTTTGTAAGTTCACAACTATTACTATACACTTATTGTTAATGTATGTTCATGTATGTGTGATATACTTCAATACATTTTTTTAAAAGTATATAAAAGCATTTTCTGGAGGAACAGTATTTCTCCAATACCTCCACCGACCACTTTGTGAAACCTAAAATTACAAGGTTCTGGGAAATTTAGGGAAATGGAAGTTCAGAAAATAAGTCCAGGCAAAATTCAATCTAAAGCTGCATTAAAAACAAAAGTTACATTAAATTACTTTGGGAATCAGTATAACATGTTATTCAATAAAACCCCAGAATCTACTAACAAAACATCAATGAATTGGAAATATAACCTCACTTTTGTAAAAAAAAAAAACAACGTGCCTGTGGCTTACCAACTATGATATGACTTTTTCTTTCCTTAAGATGGTTATGTCCTACTCAGACCAGTGAATAAACATTTGCAAAGTCAGGACCTTGGCAAACACAACTAGTATAAAAACAAAGAGAGGGTTTACAGTCAGGAGAGAAAGGTGGGGAAGGGGTGTGTCAGGGAAGCTTCACCAAGGAGGAGATACATGATCTACATTCGGAAGAATAAATAGGGGAACGAAGTAAGAACAGAGAGTAGACAGGGAACAACAGCTGATGAGGAAGATTAAATGAAATGCAGAAGATTCACTCTATTCATGTCAAACCATAATTGCAGCAATAAGCAAAGAGGATTGAAAAAAATACAAGTGGGCACTCGAGTTCCCCACTTATAAAGAGTTAATTAAACTCGTTAGATAAGAATGAAATGCCAGAAATCTTGATTTAAGTTTTTCAAAATCAAACATTGAGGAAAAAAAAGAAAACTTTCAAGTTTAACATAATGGATTGGCCATTTAGGCTAGGTCCTCAGTCTTCAAAACAGTGTATTTAAATGTAAAAAAATTTTTGGAATACTATTAGAATTACATAAAATTTACAAAGATAATACAAAGAATTTTCATATATCCTTCACCCAGGTTTCCACGGTACATCATCGGTCAAAAATAAGGAATCAATATTGGTACATTACTATTGACTAAAGTACAGGCTTTTTTATGATTTCACCAGTTTTTCCACAAATTCCCTTTATGTATTCCAGGAGCCAATCGCAGATACAGATACCACATTGCCTTTAGCCAACATAGTATTTTAAAACCGAGGCTTATTGTTAATGAGAGTAAGGTTAATTATAGTTATAAACATAAATTCTGAAGAGATGGATGTCATAGCACAATAAATAAAAATCTTCTGAATTTTGATATTTCAATAAAAGAGTTCTTCACTATACGAAACCTATTGCCTGGTAAAATATTGCTGGTGGATTATATTTTGATTATTAAATTATTTTTTCTTGTTCGCTTTCATTATAATCCCAGAATATTTTATCCTCATTGCTGAACAGTCTTCAATAAACTGGTTCCTGACACTTAGGTTTAATTTCCCTCTTCTCATACCCTTGAGCAGTTAAAGATCTATAAACCCACCCTCACATTAAGATGTCAGTGTGGATTTTGCCTTTTGTAATAGATCCTTCTTCTATCAACATAGTAGATCAGACTGCTATATGTTAAGTGTTCTAAGAAGATGTTCACAGAAGATGTATATGGGTCTTAATCATGACAAATCATCTCACCCCAATAAGCTCATTTTCTGTGACTTGGTGTGGCAGTTTGAGGTTATTTTTGTGAATCCCAAAAAAGAAAAAGGATTATATTTGTAAACTGTTCTGTTCCTCTGAGTGTGATGCCCTTTGATTATACTAGATTTGGTGAGGGGCCTCTGATTAAGTTTACTTGATAAAATCAATTTAGGGCCTCTGATTGGGCTATGCCAGTAAGGTGTGCTTCAGGTTGAGTTCCCACCCCTTTGGTCTATATAAACAGACACACACACAAAAGAAGATAGGGAAGAGGAGATAACTCTGTCATGTTTGATCCTGGAGCCTCAGGGAGAGATGATTCATTCTGTGATAGTTTGCAGCTGAAGAGAACAGAGCAGCTGAGCAGCTGATAAGACCTGGAAAGAAATGAGCCCTATGCCAGACTGATAAAGGAAGCCCTGGGAGCCCTATGCCAGCCTACAGCTGAGCTTGGAAGAAGCTGGGCCTAGGGAGCCTTAAGAGGAAGAAGGAAGGAGAGACCAGGCAGAGATCACCCGCCATCTTGCTACAGCCATGGCAACTGACATTGGTGAGAAAGCAGCCTTGAGTTGGACTCTTTAGGGCCTTATAACTGTAAATGTTTACCCCAAATAAATACACTTTATAAAAACCAATAGATTTCTGGTACTTTACATCAACACCCCTTTGGCTGACGAATACACTTGGGTAAGTCACTGCTCATGGTAGAGAATGGGAGAAGGGGGAATGCCACAGAACTGACAACCCATCCAAGTTTGGATGGAAACTTGTTTCCCCATCCAAATTATGATGGGGGAAAGGAGTTACAGAAGAAATGAAACAAACAACAAAAACCATGCACCACAAGTATAAGATGAAATTTAAATCTAGTTCTCCAAGTATTGTAACTTTTTCATTCCTTCTCTCCCTTTCTTTTCCTTCTTTAATAGAAGACATAGGACATAATAAATTAAATTTGTGCTTTTCATTATCCTCCCATCACATTCCCTCTCTCTCCTGCCCCTCTCTACCCCCAGAAAGAGCTATCATTTTTAATCAATTCTATTGAAACATATTCATAAACCATACAATCTAGAGTGTACAATCAACGGCATCTGGTATAATCACAGAGTTGTGCATTCATCACTGTGAGCAATATTGGGTATTTTCATTATTCAGTTGTCACCACTCAATCCTGCAGTTTCTGTTTGGGTACTTTTATGTAATGCAGGATTATGACACATTATATTTATATAATGTCAGTTCAAACAGCAGTGTTAACCAGACAAAAAAGCATGTGTTTAAAGGCTGCAGACCAGGTGTGCGACTTTGCTCAGTGACCTTGTTCAAAGCCCATACACATGAGCTCTGTGGGCTTTCATTTACAGGGGAGGAAAAGGCTAAGAGTGCACACCTAGAAATGGTTGGTACCCAATAAAGAGCGGCTTGAATTTTCCTTGCTTTCCTTCTCCAGTTGCTGGTAATAGACATCCCGTGTACTGATTCGTGATAGAAGTTTTGCTTTTGTGTGCATTTCAAAGAAAACCTTCGGTTTGTTCTCAGTCCTGGCTCTGTGTCCCTACCTTGGGTGCTAGTATAGGCTGATGATTGGGAGTGGATTTTCCAAACACAGGAAAAAAGAATAAATAAATCTGTCAGGAGAAAAGAGCACGATTTATTAGAGGTTTTGATCATTCTATTTGTCATGGAGAAATAACAGATGCACTAGTGCACACAGCACTTTTAATTCAGAAATCATCACTATACCCAACGACAAATGACATTTCTCTAATTTACCATTTGTCTTTTTTCACATAGTTACAAAACTGTAATTACGAGAAATCGTGACAACTTGCCAATTAAACAGAGACTTCACACACAGATGAAGCCTAAATCTTTGCATTTTGCAAATTAAGCCAGAGTGTGTGGGCAGGATGAGATGAAAGCGTGGAGCATGTAGTTGATAGGAAGCCTGTTCACAAGGTATACACCAAAGGTAAAACACTGTCCACCACTTTTCCAGGGCATTTGAGTCACCTAGAAGATGTCCCAGTTATAAAAAACGATCATCTTCCAAAGTTCTTGACCACTTTCTGACTTACTACAATCCCACTTGTAGGGTGAATCCCATCTCATCTTCTTGCACCTTCATTGTGTCAGTAGACAGGAGAGCTGGTCTAAGAAAAAAGAATGGATTCATCTTATACTATACAAGGGAAAAATCAAATTTTAAACCTGTATAAAATCACCAGGGAAGTAGGAACCAGAGAACTTGGAACTAGGAAATGAGATCTCTCTCCTTACAGAAAATTGGTGCATAGAGTTTTGAAGAGTCTGAGAGGAGGGCTGGATAAGGCAGCTTGTACCAAGCTCCAGTGAGGAGAGCAGAGGTGAGGGCAAGCTCAGTGGAGATGCTGGAAGCCCAATGGTGATTCTGGCCTGGGTGGCACTAGGATCCAAAAAAGGGAGGGGATTCCTCTTGGCAGGTGCCACACACCTCTGTTTCCATGTCCACAAGGATTTACGGTGCCTCTAATATGTGTCAATCACTGGAAGTAGAAGATTCTGTTTTCCTGTAGACAGCCCACCCTTTTATTTATAAGAAACTACCCCTTTGTACACACAATGTAAAATGAAGAGCCATTCCTGTCTCCAGCTCCTCAGAAAAATGATGAAGCCATCCAAATGCAGATATATTAGACGAAGCAACAAGATTTGTTTAATAAGAAAAATTGGGGGGGGGGGTGTTCTGGGTCAGAGTGTAGGGCATGGCCAAATGCAAAGGTTGTGGAGCCAGGAGGTAGTTTCCTAATCAGATCCCCCAGTCCCCAGCTGCTGTCCTTGGATAATTCACATAAAATCCCCATGCTTCAGTTTCCTCAGCTTAAAAAATGAGGCTAGTCACAGAACCTAGTTCATAAGGCTATTGTGAGTATTCTTGAGTTACAGCTTGTAAAATGCTCAGCACATGGCTCAGTCATGATCAATACAAGTGTTAGGCATTTGATGCTGGGTTGGGAGGGATGTTTCTTTCCCCCTCTTTGTGTGTCGACAGCAGGATGCTAAAATCGTGCCAGGTTCTTTGGAGATGATTCTGATTTGCAGGAACCATTGCAATGTGGGAAGTTGACAGAAATGTGCCTTGCCGTCTGTCAGAGAACAAAAGTTGCCAGCTACAATTATGAAAGGGACTAATTAGCTTTAGAAGGGTAAAAACACAAAAGGCGAGTCTTCACTTGCAAACAAAATTATGTTACAACAAAAATCTTGGCAAAGTCCAAATACCCAAAATTTATCTTTGCATTTTGTAAGGATGGGATCAACATTGACAGTAAAAGTATCTACTTCTTTCAAAATTAGTGAAACTAAAAATGATCATTTAAACAAGGAGCAGCAACATATTAATCGGTAGAATTCGCATTTGTACTAGTTAACTTCTCTTTGCAGAATTATCTGTATTCCCCTTGAAAAACGATGGAAGGCAGGCTCACCTGGAAATGTGGGATCCCTGGCCAAACCACTCACATTTGTTTCCTTTTAATTTGTTCAAATGTATCATCAACACAACCAGAAACCCTGTGTAGTTGGTCCTGGACTGGTTAATTAGGAAGCATAAATAAATATGTGAGAGAAAATGTTTAGAACGCATTTTGCCATTTTTTGGCAAATATCCAAAGGGACAGATCCATTTTGAAACAAGGGGAAGGTGAAATTTGGCTTGCTACTTGCAAATATGATCCTAATCTAATACTATTAAGATCCCAATTCTAATCTACTGAATTTCACTGGTTCTTGCCTAAGGTAGTAGGAGGAAATGTCCACCATGATAAAACTTTAGTAGTATCTCCTAAGGAAGAGCTTAGGGGAAGAGTCATAGAGATTGGGACCTGGGCTCAAGTAGTTTAAGGCAGGTCTTTCAAGGCAGGTTAAGAGTTTAGGATTAGTAGATACAATGAGTTTGAGGTCTAGAAGTACAGTTTGAGGAGCAAATTTTTGGATAGGTGAGCTGATGACCAAGCAAATTGCACAGATAAATTGACTTGCAGGAATTTCCTGAAGCATCAGGGAACTGATTTATTGGTTTCCATCCTTATTCTTTTTCTAGATCAGATAGCTATGCTGACACAGGTGGACCCAGTTCTCTAACTTGAGCATGAAGGCTATGTGGACATGGGTTGCCTCCCTTCTCACCTGATACCAAGTTCCCTCACAACATGCTCTGCCTTCTCCTCTCTGCCCATGCTAAGACCCTGGTTGGACTACAGAAGGCAAAACCATTTCCTTTTAGCCTCTCTGTTTTTCCCAGCCCTTTTCTCTCTTTTTCCCATCCCCTTTCTCTCTTGCAGATACACAGTATTGCTGGCAGACAATTTAAAGCTGTGATTCTCAAAGACTCGTCTATGGGATGGTCCCAGGCTGCCTATGACACACTCCCTGTCTTCTCCTAGAAACCTCCATTTTTTCCATATCTTTCCCAAGGGAGAGGCACAGCCAGGTTTATGAAACCCTGAACCAGGAATCAGAACTGAATAATAATACAATGTTTCCCATTCCTCAGAAGATCTGAACATCTCACCTTTCTTTTCCAGGACACCAGGAGATATTTCTTGCATTTGAAATAGAGATGGAGTTTGGGGCTAGATTTTATTAACGATAAGCAGTAAGAGGGGAAAGACATTTAAATACCATTTAATGGATGGAATTTTTTCAATTAAGAGTTACTCCCATCAATTTTGTTCATATTGAAAGTTGAAGGAAAATGAAAAAAAAAACCTGTATCTGACTGCAGTATTGGACCACCAGGTTTGTGAAAAAAACACAGCATGAGAAACACTGGGCTAGAAGGAAAAACAACCGGCAAGCTTGGTGTGTGTCATTGCCTAATTTGCAGTTGTAGATCACACTTGCATTCTAACAAGAATCATAGATATTATGACTTGTAGGAGACATCAGAAGTGGGAATTTCTAGGTCTTTTCAACCACAATGTAGGGGAGATTTTTAAAAATTAATTGTTACTATTTTTAAATAAGCTTTAGATTACATAAATGCTACATAAAAAATATAAGGGATTCCCATATATCCCACCCCCCACCACACACACACACACTTTCCCACATCAACACCACCCCTCAGTAGTGTGGTACTTGTTACAATTGATGAATGCATATTGATGAATTGGTACTAACCATGGACTACAGTTTATATTTTAGTTTACACTCTGTCCCACACAATTTTGTAGGTTATGAAAAAATATACAATGGCTAGTGTCTAACACTGCAATGCCATGCAGGACAAATTCAATTTTCAAAAAATGTCTCCATATTACACTTCTTCTTCCCTCTCCCATCCCTCAGAACCTATTGGTGGAATTCTGAGATTCCCCTCCATCTGATGGGTAGGTATCCCTCTTCTTTGCCCTTCACAAGGCTGTCCTTATTAAAATGTGAGTCTGCCTTACACTTCTAATTCAGGCAGGATGAGCCAGGTTACGCCTCAGTAACAAACATACCCCAAAATGAAGTGGCTTGAAGCACCAAATATGTATTTCTCCCTCACATGGACATGCTCAGTAGAGAACAGCCAGAAGTTCCATTCATCATGGTCACTTGGGGCCTGAAATGATGAAGATTCCGTGGCAGCTCACACTTCCCTGAATGCCACGTCAGGAGGAGTAGTTGTGGAAAATCATACATGGGCTCTCAAGCTTCCATCGAGAAGCAACATATCTCATGTCCAATCATGTTCCATTTTCCAAGGTCAGCCATATGGGCACAACCAGCTTGAAAGGGGAAGGAGTTTCAATTCTACCATGTACCTAGGAAGAAGAGAAGAAAGCAGTTTTTACCAACCATACTAATGCCAGCCACAACTTCCACATGTCAACTTAAGACATGAACATGAACATCCTTACTTTCAAATTGCAGCCCCAACAACTGGTAGGCAGCCTGAAAAGCCCAGAGAAAGAACATAAGGAGCTGTTTGCTGTATTCCACTGATGGACTGAACTGGTGGACTAGGTAAATTTTAAAAAGCCTAGACATTAGTGATCCCAATCCATCCCAACTTTTAATCAATGCCCAATCCCTCCTTCCCCTATGAAGCACCCTCTGATGGTTTCAGACTGTGTTGTTCTCTCTTCTTTCTTACAGACAGCACAGGTCCTGCATCACCAATGCTTAGCACGTCATCACTCTTTGATAGCTATGTGTTGAACTGATGATTGATAAATCAATATGATACCTGGAGTTCAGCTTTTTTTCCCCCTGTTCAATGAATAAATCTAGTTCTTTCTTTCCTGATCAGACTATGTTTCTTAGGAGCCTACCTTAGTTCTTTTCCTTTATGGAGTTCCACCAAGTGTAGAGGCCAAGGATGGGCACACAGTAGGACCATAAATCTTTGGTCGCTGATCAACTGAAACAAACTAAAAAAAAAAGCTGATGGCTGTGATCTAAGCTCTTCTTGGTCCCTCCATCAAGAGCACACTGTTTACTCTCTCTCTCAGCCTTGCCACGCAGAGTGAGTTGGAAGGCTGCTGAATATAAATGACATCTGGCTGTGCTCATCAGAGGAGAGTCATTAATATTTCTAACAGGTCCATGTGTTAGATTTGGCCCAACGAGGGCACCAGATGCATCCTCCCAGGCCACCCGAGGGCCCTTCTGATGGCTCCCTTGGCCAGGCATGCTACATCTGCTTCCATTCAGGCAGCCTGGCTACTTGGCAAGAGACAGAGATCTATGGCAAGAACGAACTCTCTATCAGTGTGGCTCCACTTCATGAAAAATGGATGTAGCTGGGGGTTTGAGTCCAGCAGGCAGATCTGGTCTACAGATGGTATACTTATTCTGATGACAGGGGACAGCCAATTGAAAGATAATCTAGAGCTGCTTGTCTGGTCTCAGCTGAGTTGACTAAATTCAAAGAGGATGTACAGAGTTGAATGCCCACCTTGTGTCAATCCCTGTGGTCAGGAAAATGGAGATGGCAGATCTGGGAAAAAGACTAAGCAAGGTTCCCTTTGGCAGGCCTTAATCAGAGGAGAAAACAAAATTCACCTCCATGGTCAAGGGTTAAGCATTTTTTTTCAAGCTCTCTACTAAGGGGTCCACAGACATAATCTATTTTAGTTCTTGCAACTATCATCCAAGTAGATATGAAAAACTCCATTTTCCATATGATGAAACCAAAGTTGTGAGAGGCCACATGGCTTCCCCAAGCTCAGAAATTTGGTGGCATCAAATGTTTGAACATTTTGGTTCTGAAGATGATGGTAGGTTCTACATGAGGAATGGAGAGCTTTTGAGCTCAGAAAAAGCAGCTTAGAGCATGATGAAGAATAATAGACATAAATATTGCTCAACTGGGCACCTTGCTAAGCCCTCTTCAAATAACAATTTGTTTAGCCTTCACAGCAACCCTGTACATTAGGTACTAGTATATACTCACTCTACAAATGAGGAAGCAAATGCAAAGGGAGTTTAAGTAATTTACCCAAAGTCCTACAACAAAGTAGAAGTGGGGATTTGAACCCAAGTGAGAGCAGCATTTTGTCTTACCTACTACACTCTATTACATACTACAGGTATGTCCACTCCCCATTGGGTTACTAATTGCTTTTGTGTGTCTTGTATGTCTTGGCTCAAAACAGAAGTTTCCAAACTCTTAGATGATACCTCTTTCTAGCCTTTGTTTTCAAAACCTATACAGGGAAGGCCTTAAAGCTTAAGTATGATTGAAGTTATAGTTGTTAGACAGATAGATAGAAAGATAGATGATAGATAGATAGATAGATAGATAGATAGAT
>PVKH010012418.1:0-17304 GCA_004027955.1 Chaetophractus vellerosus
CCCTCTGGGGTTTTCTTAATACCCTCTCATATTTTTATTTCTTCTGTGTGGTCTTAATTAGGCTTTGTGAAAGCAAATGGATTTTATCCCAAAGTTCTCTTAACTCTTTCAAGGATTTTGGTTACACAAATGAATTGGTGAAAAATTTGGTTGTTAGAAGAATCTTTGTACCACTCCAGGAGATGGAGATAAGGAGAGGACATTTTTCTCAAATCGGGGCTTAGTCCAAGGGGGTGGGGAGTTGTGAGGAAGTGAAAGAAATAACACTCTTTCTTTGTGTCTTAGTTAATGCTTCCAGCAACCTGCGAGATAAAGTAGTGGTTATTGCATTTGTCACTGTACTTAGATCTTCTCTCCCACTCACTGTTCTCCAGTTGATCCTAGAGGTGCTTGGTTTGCATTTACTGCATGTTGCTCAGTTACTTGTTAACAGTGGTGCATATTGCTAAATATATCATGTCAACTTGGTTGTGTCATTTGATTGAAATATAATTTCTGTTAATAAAGCGTGGTGATATGTTTACCACTCAAACTCATGGAGGACATTACTCCATGAGAAAGCTGTTGATAGGGCACTGCGTTAATTTATGTGTGTGTACTGGGGCTAAGTTTACAGGGATCTGGCTCATCTAGGCAGAATGTCAGCTGCTAGGCATGGGAGCATGGCGTTAAAATGGTTGTGAGATTTAAAGAAGATGTAATTGGAATGGGGTTTACTGAGACACTGACAGGCAATAAAATGAACATAACCAAGGGTTTACATTTTCATTTGAATAGTCTCTTAAAAATGGTTTAGAAAATAGCTTTCTTATTTAAGAAAGTATTTCATTTTATCTGGATTTATTTAAATCAAAATGAATTCCACTTTTCCCTTTCATTTCTTTAAGCCCACATTCTCAGTCTTTTGCCCCTTTAATGTTGGGAGGCTTATGTTTGTTATAAATATGTAGAAATTTTTTACCTTAGTGTTTAGGTCTTTTACATATTTCTACCATTATCATTGATATTTAGAGTCTTATGTAGAATCCTTCTGTTTAATGGGGGTCAATGTGGCCAAAATATGTATGACTGAAATAGACACTGGCAAACTATTTAAGCAAACAGAAAAGTAAGGTCTGGATATGATTACTAGTGGTAAAATGAGAAGCTAACCAGTGAAAAATAATATTATCTGAGGTCAGAATAGTAGATATGGGGAGAAAGGTCCTGATGGAGTCTTGCGGGCTGCTATAAATGTTGTATAGCTTGATCTAGGTAGTGGTTACGTGTATTTATATATGTGTATATATATATATATACATCAAACTTATGATTTGTTCATTTTATCAAATACAAATTATATCTCAAAAATTAAAATAATCCTATCAAAAGCAAAAGTGGGAGCGGATGTGGGTCAAGCAGTTGAGTGCCTGCTTCCCACATGCCAGGTCCCGGATTCGGTTGCTGGAGCCTCCTAAAAACAAAAACTAAAACAAACAATAAGCCAAAAACGGAAAAAACCAACTCAGGGGAGCCAGTGTGGCTCAGTGGTTGAGCACCAACTTCCCACATGGGAGGTCCCAGGTTTGGTTCCCGGTGCCTCTTAAAAATAAAAACAAAAAACAAACGACAAGCAAACAAATGAAAAATCCAATTCAGGGGAGCTGATGTGGCTCAATGGGAAGTGGGAAGTGCCATGCTTCCTACATGCAAGGTCCCGGGTTCAATCCCTGCCCCGGTACCTCAAAAAAAAAAAAAAAAAAAAACAAATGTAGTAAAATCTTCATAGTTGTAGACTATTTGCGTAGGAGTTCATTATACTATTATCAGTGCTTTTATGAAAATTTTAAGTATTTAACAATAACAATTTAAAAAATATTGTCTCTAAACATGTCAAGTTATATCTAGTTTATTAGAGCTAAAGGCATTTTTCTTTCTCCTTTAACCTGCCATTTTTCAGGTTTGGAACATTGTGTTTTTCTTAGATGTTATTTGAGAGGAACAGAGAATGAAGTCTTGTTTTTGTGGTATTATCGCTTGTTGAAAGGGGACAAACCCAGTTTTGATCTTGACATCAGCTGATAGGTATAGCTTTCATTCTTTTCATTCTTGAATCTGAGTGGAGAAAAGTCAGACCATTTAGCTCCATTAAGTATATGATTGTCTCACCATCAGTTTTAAAACTGTCTTGCCAGAGTGATGTTACTATTTCATTTTCCATTTGAGAATGCTGAGGATCTGAGGTCAAGTAACTTGTCTAAGTTCTCATGGCTAAAGTAGGGAGGGCTCCTCATTCTTAGCCTCTAAAGCAGGAGAACTTAACAAGAAGTCAGTGAGCTTGAAATGAAATAAAAAAAAAAATTTGTGGGGATGTTTTGGTGTGGGTGTGATGTATTTATTAAATAATACACAGTATAGTGTGGACTTAGTAAGGGGTCCGTGGTTATCACCTGACTGGCAAAGGGGTCCGTGGTTATCACCTGACTGGTCCGTAGAACAAAAAAGATTAAAAACCCCTGCTCTACAGCTTCCAATGTCAGAGTATAAAATAAGAAGATAATTATCACTTTTTGTAACTGATTCTTTATTGCCACAAATGGATAATCACTCTTTTAAGAGATGTTCATATACTGTTAAAGAAGTCTTTAGAGTTTGTGTTAAATGGCCTTTAAAACAGGGAATCACTTCTAATGCTTTCTTAGGTAACTTGGCAATGTGGCTTTGTCCTTTAAAACAGAATATAGAGTACGGGGAAATATTTATTTCCCTGTGGTTATGTAAAAGGGCTCTTTGTAGGTCATCTTTAAAAAAAAAAAAAAAAAGCAAGTAATTCCCTCTGCAAACTACATCAGAACCCATGCCAATTTGGTACAAAGCCTTTACCAGTGTAATGATGTAAGAATTTGAAAGAGTACATACTATAGCTGCCAAAGTTCATAATGTTTAATTTTGACACACTCTGTTCAATATTTTTTCTGTATGTACCAAATTGTAATCACATATATTTACCTCATTGAAGGGAAATAGCTATTGTTAGATAAACTTCTTTCTAAGGCAATGGTGCTGTTTTGCTTCTTACATACTTCTGAGCATTATTCCCCCTTTAATTCCCAAGTATTTTCTCTCCTGGGTAAATTCTTCCAAACTGTAGCACAAAGGGGGCAATTCACACCTTGCCTGGTTTGTTTTAGTTCCATGTGCTACATTCCATCCATTTGCCAAGTCTTGGGCTCTTATCCAAAGTACAGTATTTGAGTATACAATTACACATACACATGCTGGCAACAGCATACCTCTCTTGGGGAAAGCTCAAAGCCAGAGGAGCAAATCCAGATGTTCTTGAGTATGGCATCCTCAACTTAGAATTCTAGAATTCAAGACTTCATTTGGAAATATATCAGGCTTACTCAGTACCTGCTCTTTCTGGCAATCACATTTTATGACCAAAGACACTGGAGTTTTCCTCCTTTGCTGAGCAGAATAACTCCATACCAGAGCTGCTTGGTGGCATCCCATCATTTGAAAGAAATATTTGATTTGGTTCAGCAGGCATGCAGTGGAGGCTAGCCTTGCTGTTGGGAATAAGTCTGAGATGAGAGCAGGTGCAGCTGCAGAGCTGGCCTTGTTTAACTTTTAAGTAGAACAGTTTGGCATCAGCATAAGTGAACTAATATGGGCTCCCCGATACCTAATGTAGTACCTTGCACAAGGAGGAGAGGTGCTCACTGACTGTATTGAGTCAACATTTATTGAACATCTGTATGTACCAGGCAATGCTGGTGATGAATAAACTCTTTTTTCAAGAAGCTCATAGTCTGATAGGAGGCATAGACTTTTTTTTTTTTTTTTTTTAAAGGCAGTATTGGGGATTGAACCTGGTACTTTGTACATGGGAAGCTGGCGCTCAACCACTGTGCCACATCAATTCTCCTGAGTTGGTTTTTTTGTTTGTTTGCTTTTGTTTTTAGGAGGAAATGGGAATCAAACCTGGAACCTCCCATCTGGGAATAAGGCACTCAACTGCTTGAGCCACATCCGCTCTCCCGCTGTAGACTTTTTTTTTTTTTTTAGTTTTTTAATTTTCTTTTTTTCTTTTTTTAATTTGTCCTGTAGCCTTTTAAAATGACTAATTACAATTCATTGATTTTATTTGTTGCTGATACAATTCAGTCTTTTGTTCATTTTGCAGATCAGCTGCAGAAGCTAGTCCATAGGACTGACTCTATGACCATCTAAGAACAAATATGGATTTACCCTTCAATTCTAATGTATGCTTACTTGCTTGCATTTTGGCTTTTTTAGATACTTTTTCTGACTTGCCTAGGGATGAAGATTTATGGAGTGTGGGAAGAAAAGACTAATATAATACAGAAAGGCATTTCCAAGAAGGCTTCCAGAATTGGTTATTCTGTTCCAAGAAATGTTTCCTTTATCTAAAAATTATGTGAGAATGCAGAAGTTCCCTCTAGCTCTGGTGCTTATCAGGATGTTGTAACGTGAGAGTAGGAAAAATGGTTTCCTTCTTTCTGTGGAATGTAGACCTCCTTCATCTAAATTGTTGCATAGTTAGGGCAAAACCAGAAAGCACTTTTTTTTTTTTTTTCATAACTGTGTCTGGACAGATGAGGTCACATTTGCTTAGTAATGATGTAGTTTCTGTGTTGTAACTTGTTACTTCTTCAGTCTTTCCCTCCCACCCCCCATCTTTGAGGATGGGTATGTGAATATTTCTGTTGGACCTCTCAACCATAAGAAAAATGTCAAATTGCTTGTCTCCAATCTCATTTTCCCCCTTTCTTTGATGCAGAGGAGTCTCAAACAAAGTGCATATTGCTGCTATTAAAATAACTATAGCAAATATTTATATAAAACTTATATTCCAGGTTTTATTTTTAAGGCTTTATATGTAAAGCACTTAAAATAGGGCTTTTCTAATCCTCAGAACAACCCCAAAAGATAGCTACTTCTTATCCTTACCCTTTCATAGGTGAAAACAGGAAGGCAAAGTGAGGTTGAATAACTTTCCCAAGATCACACAGCTAAAAGTGGCAGAGCCAGGATTTGAACTCAGAAATTATAGCTTCAGAGTGTTCTTAATCACTTTAGTATGCCATTTCACACTCAGTCTGACCCTGAAATCTACCATTTGAGGCAATAAACAATGAAAAGATGCCCAACACCATTAGCCATTAAGGAAATGCATATCAAAACCACAGTGAGATACCACTTCACATCCACATAAAAGGAAAATAAATGTTGGTGAGGATGTGGAGAGATTGGGACTCTCCTGCATTGCTGGTGAGAATGTAAAATGGTGCAGCCACCGTGGAAAATAACTTTGTGATTCCTCAAAAAGTTAAGCATAGGAGGGAGCGGGTATAAAAAAAAAAGTTCAGCATAGAATTACCATATGACCCAGCAACTCCACTCCTAGGTTTATACTCAAAAGAATTGAATTCAATAAGAAAAGAAAAGGAAAGAAAAGAAAAAAAAAAAAAAAGAATTTAGGGGAGTGGGTGTAGCTCAGTAGTTGAATGCCTGTTTCCCGTGTAGGATGTCCCAAGTTCCCCTGAGGTTTTTATGTGTGTGTGTGTGTGTGTGTGTTTTGTTTTTTATTTTTTAATTTTAAGGAGGCAGCAGGAACACAGGACCTCCCATGTGGGAAGCAGGTAGGTGCTCAACCACTTGAGCAACATCCGCTCACCTCCTTAAAAAAAAATTTTGAATTCAGGGACTAGAACATATACTTATGCACCAATGTTCATAAAAATATTAGCATTATGCACAATAGCCAAAAGATGCAAACAACCCAACTATCCATCAACAGATGAATGGATAAACAAAATGTGACCATAAGAAGAAATGAAATTCTGAGACATGCTGTAGCATGGTTGAATCTTGAAAATATTATGCTGAGTGTAATAAGCCAGACACAAAAAGACAATATCTAGAATAAGCAAATTCATAGAGATGTAAAGTAGATTAAAGGTTACCAGAGGTTGGGGGAGAGGGGGAATGGGGAGTTATTGCTTAATGGGTACAGAATTTGTTTGGCATTATGGAAAAGTTTTGGTAATGGATGGTGGTAATGGTAACACAGCATTGTGAATATAATTAATATGGGAATTATACACTTACAAATGGTTAAAATGGGAAATGTGTTATATGTTACCACAATAAAATTTATTTTAAGAAGACAAGGATATGTGGATTGGTCCCTATTTTACAGGTGATATTATCAACTAACATTTATGGAGCACTTAATATGGGTTGGGCTTAGTACTAAGTGCTTTACTTGTATTGTCTTATTGAATGTTCACAATAGTTCTCTGGGGATAATTACTATTATTATTCCCATTTTAGAAATGAGAAAACTGAAGCTGAAGGTCACATAGCTAAAGAGGGACAGAGCTAGGAATTGAATACAGGTTTTTCTAACTCTAGACCCTAAGCTCTTAACTATCACCTAATATGGGTGGGCAACAGTAATTAGATTGAGAATCCTATGATGAGGTGAATCTCAGGGGACAGAGCCTAGTGCCAAATCTTGTTCTTCATTCATATTCCTCACATGGTTTGTTGATTAATCATGACCCTTGCTTTTTTCAGTTCATCAGGTGCTCACAATAGGGAAACTTGATATGTATACAATGTAAATTGGCCTTCTTGTCTGAAAAGAGGATATTCTAATCTGATGTCTTCATGAAATTATGGTATTTAGAACTTGTCTTTTATTATTAAGGTTTTGACTTTTTTCTTTAATTTCATATGTTGGGATTCATTAATCTCTGTAGATTTCTTTCTGATATCTTCACGGGGATTCCTGGAAGTTACCAATGGGAGATCTTAAGCATCTATGAGGTTCTATATTTGAATACTATACTTTAGTTTATCTTTATGTTGCCTCATTAGGATTGTGAGTTTATTTCCTTTATCACCTGATGTGTGGTTGGTGTTAAGGTTCATTTATTTCTTATGTGGGAATCTTTACATGTCCCACTAAGTCTCAGTATTTAGTTGCGGCTAACCTCTGAATTCTACATCAGTCCCAGGGACACACCTAACCCTAACATTTTCAGAAATAAGTATTTCTGTCCCCTTTTACTTCCCCCAAATGCCCTTTCTTTTTCTGTCATTCTAGATTTTTTCTTCTTTCTTTCTAACCAGTTGGTCACTAAGATCTAAGTTTACTTCTCAAATATCTGTCAGAATCTGGGCCAAGGTACTCAACATTTTTACTTATCAGAAATATGAAAATTAAAAACACAATGAAATACTAGTGCATGCTTACCAGAATGGCTAGGATTTAAAAAACAGCAACAATAGCTGCAACAATAGCTACAAGAAAAAAAGTGACCGTACAAAGTTTCGTTGAGAACAACTGGCACATTCAAGTTCTGTTGGCAGGAGTGGAGTGTGAATTGGTACCTTTCTGAAAACTCTTCAACAGTATTTTGGGAAAGTTGAACATAAACAATTCCATTTTTAGATATCTAGCAAACAAATACACATAAAGTGTACCTCAGAAGACGTGTAAGACTGTTCATAGCAGCATTATTTGTCATAGTCCCAAATTGAACAGCTAAATTTCCATCAACAGTAGAATGGACAAAAAAAATTGCGGTCTAATCTATAAAATGAAATACTGTACAGTAATGGTAAGTACAAATTATTGCAGCACAGAGTAGTGTGGATGAATCTCCCAGACAAAATTTTGACCAATAGAAGCCAGACACACAAAAAATTACATATTATATGATTCCTGTTATAGAAAGATAAAAAAAGGCAAAACTAATATCTGGTATTAGAAATCAGAATAGTGGTTACGTTTATTTAGGTGATTTAATGACTGGGAGTGGGAACAAGAGAAGTTTCTGAGTTGTTAGTAATGTTCTGTATTTTGATTTGGGTATTGGTTGTCCAGGTATATTTGCTTTGTAAAAATTAATTGAACTGTTTATTTAATATTGTGCTCTTTATTTTTACTCTTGAATAAAAGAATTTATTTTTTTTAAGATTTATTTTTATTTATTTATATATCTCCCCTTGCTGCTTGTGCTCGCTGTGTTCATTTTTGCTGTGCGTTTTTCTGTGTCTGCTTATCTCCCCCTGCTGCTCAGCTCACCGCGTGGTAGCTTGCCTTTGCCAGGAGGCCCCGGGAACCGAACCCGGGGCCTCCCATGTGGTAAACCAGAGCCCAACCAATTGAGCCACAGCCGGATCCCAGGAATTTATTTAAAATAAAGCTAGACAATAGCTTGATTTAAAAGTTTGAGGGAAAGCATATAGGGTTTATAAGGACTTGTGTTACAATACCATCTCTAGTTAATGGCTTCCAATAAATCACTTAAGAGTGACTTAAAAGAATGACTTATTTTTCCAGTGTGTTAACATTAAAGGTCTGGAAGAAGTCACACCAAACTAATAATACTCTGGGTCAGAAGTGGGGTTGTGAGAGAGTTGGTGGGGTTTTATTTTTTATTCTATATAATGCTTATAGTTTGAATTATTTTCCAAAATTTTTTTTTTTTAAGGTAGCAGGGTTCCGGGGATTGAACCAGTGGGACCTCATATGTGGGAAGCTGGTGCTCAACCACTGAGCCACATTGGCTTCCCTGAGTTGCTTTTTTTGTTTGTTTTGCTTGTTGTTTGTTTTTGTTTTTTCAGGAGGCACCTGGAACTGAACCTGGGACCTCCCATGTGGGAGGCGGGAGCTCAACTGCTTAAGCTACATCTGCTCCCAGGAATAATTTTTTTTCCCCAAGTGTAAAATGTGAGTCTTATTTCAAAATATCCAAGTACAAAAAAACCCAAAAAATTATATATTTACGATTCTTAAGGAAAGGTTGGAAACTATGAAATTGTTCTGAGAATAATAACACACTTTGAATTTCAAATATTCCTTGAGATATAAATTTTCTGAAATTTTTACACCTTTAATATTCAGATGTTCATAGTTAATTTCTTTTAAAAAATCTTTTAATAAAATGGCTCCAACTTATTTTTTTCCCCCTGGAAGATGGAGTTTTAAGCAACAAGTAGGTAATATATCCTAATGAAAATAGTCTGATATACCCAGTTTCAAAGGTACTTATCATTAGCAAAAGGGATTTATATACCTGGATGATTTTACTTTTATTCATATTTTGTTGATCACACCAATACATCAACCACAGTAAGGCATACAAAAGCATAGGTCATCATGGTATATAATTTGATAGAGAAGCTTGGAATCATATTACAAATTAGGTAATTATATCAAAAATTTTAAATTTCTATAAAACTATTGAGAGGGTACACAGTTTAAGGTGTATAATACACTTCAAAACATATTCCCAAAAATTTACATGTAGAATATTTTTAAAAAGGGTTCATCTTAAAATATAAATGCAATCAAATATAATATGAATGAGTTCTGTATTTTTAATGGCACTGAGACTTTTCTCTTTGATATATTGCACTGCAGGGTCAATAACTTGGCAATAGGGAAGAACAATCTAAATTCATTTCCAATCAGCAATTAAAAAAGTCCTAACAGTGAATATGTTAAGTAGTATCATCTACTCTAGCATATATATTTTGACCTTATACTTGAAAGTATTTTTCCACAAATGGCAGTTACTGTGGCCATTTGCCAGATATAGAACTAATAAAGGATATCGCAAATAAGAACAGCAAAGAAAATCAAAGCATACTCTAACTTTTGCTTGTGGTGACCTTCTGTGATGTATAGTCCTGGAACCTCTGTTTCACATTTAATTGGAGTTCTTACAATCCTTGTCTTTCTTTAAGGTGCTACCTGATACAGCAAACGACTGGTTCTGGAATATTTCACAGGTAGCTTTCTTTTTAGAAAAACCAATTATTTCTTCTTCTGAAAGTTTTCTCTTCAAGCTTCAGTCTCTCTTTGTGGTGAACTCTTTTAAGGTGCTCAAATTTTGCCTGTAGCTCTCTTTTAGCTTCTTTCAATATGGCTTCTTTCTCCTTTACTAGCTGCACAAACAACTGCTTCGACTCTTTCTCCTTCCTCTGATGCTCACCATAGATTTCATGTCTTTTGACTTTGTAGATCTCTTGAAGACTGACAGGCTTGTTCTCTGGACCCTGTGTCTTTAAACTCCATTTCCTCCAGTTTCCAGTTCCTATAAAGTCTGTAGTGTCCAGTGTGAGTTTGTTCTCTCAGGTCTTCCATATTTGTACAAATGAGCATTTTTCAGAGCTTTACAAAGTCACAATGGTTTTCATTTTCCACTTGTACAACACCCCAAGGATATTGACGAGCTTTGACCATTGTATTTCCAACTTTTACCTCTTCTATACTTCCTGCAGCAGGAAATGGTAAATGTCCGTTCATTGAAGCATTGATTTTAGCAATAGTTTCATCATCTGTTGGGAACTGGTATATCTGGACGCCATTGCTAACCAATTCGTTTATGAGCTTGATCCTTAAACTTCTGTAATTCAGTTTTAGAAATTGCATCTGATTTGGCAATTACTGGTAATAGTGTTCACCTTACTGTCAAGGCTCTTCATGGTTAAGAGATCAGTTTTCTTCAGAGAGTGGCCTGTAGGTGAAATGAAGTAAAGGCACACATGGATGCGAGAATCATGGTAGTTAAAGAGAGAATGTTTTATCTTCAATTCTTCTTGGAGATAGGCCTCAACCTGAGCTTCTATGTAGTCAAGTATAGGTCCCACTCTATTCACAATGGTCAATTTTAATCGAATGTTATTTTCCTGGAATTCATATGTCTGAGCTTTAAGTCTAATGTGTGGGCAAAAATGTGAAGAGTCACAGTCTTCAAAATTAGTATTAAGTAATGTGTCTCTCAGCGTCGATTTTCCAATTCTGGTTTCCCTCACACAGAGAATATTAAAACAGAAGACTTGCTGAATGGATCTCTTGACCAGCTGATCAGGCAAACTTACAAAACCAACATGGCCAGGCATAGTTAATGAATGAATGTTTTCTTGGTTTAGTTTCTGTTCATCATCAGATACTTGTGAGGATGTACAAATTGCTTTTGTTGCCATGTGTGATGCAAAAAGCAGGTCCTATGACACCTTGAAGGAGGCCTTGGTCCTGAGCCGGAAGAGCACGAAGAATGGGACAAGGGGCCAGCAGAAGCTGGGGTCTCAGCCCCTGCACCCCACAAGAGGCACAGCCCCAGCCTGAGACCCCCAGGAATGATTTTAATGGTGGAAATGTTAAGCAGCATGACAAGTAATAGGGTAAAATATTTTGGAGCCATGTGGAAATTTACGATGCCCTTCAAATCAGATCCTATGTAGCCATATTCATTTTACAATTCAAGAAAATAGAAAGACATTGCTCAGAGGTTGAATAGAGCAAAATGTAATATATATTTTAAAAAATGGGGCCGCCTCTTTGCATCTTTACGACTGCGGTCAAAACTGTCATTTTCATCTAAATGACTGCCACAGCTCAGCCGGTCTCCTTGCACCTTATGCACCTTCAACCTGTCTTTCACCTAGTGGTTAAATAAAACTTGACTTTGCTTGAAAGCCTGATGCCCTGACTACTTTAGATAAAATCTAAATGCTTGAACCTGACATGGGCTTTCACTGTTGGGCCCCAATACTTTAGCCACATCTTTTCTTCACTGCTCCCAAACTAGATATAACCTTTGCTTCAACCACTCTGAATTTCTTCCCTGACTATGATGCTTCATGTTCCCATTCAGTATTTGTTGACAGTGAATTATAAATGAATCCTGACTTTTGCTGAAGCTGTGTTTATCAGCTGCTTCTGCTTGGAGCTAACCTGCAGACTTAAATGAAGAATGTAGTACTTTAGTAATAAAATACAGACTTCTCATTTCCTAGCTTTCTTGAGGCCTTTTCCCAATAACTAAAAGTAGTCTGGCTTGAAAACAAACACAAAAATTTCAAGAAATATGTTGACCAGATATGAAGAAGGGTAGGGGAAATAAAGACAAGGAACTTTCTTTATTTTAAAGTTTTTGTTCCACTGGGTCCTTTAACAAAGAAGATATTAAAGGTTTCATACACACACACACACACCCCAGTTTAATTCAGTAAGTGTTTATTGAGAGCCTACTATATATTCAGCCCTATGAATCAACAAAGTAAAAGTTTACCACAGAAGTTTGGATATCTTGAGCAGCTATACATACTTCAAAAATTACTCCATTCAGATGACTTCCTTGGTTTCTTAAGCAGTGTTTTATGACGGCTAGATGAAGAGTGACTAGTGTTTAGAGTTCATATATCCATCACAAACCAAGCTTTTTTGTTTTAAGCCAGTTAAAATGAGGGGGAAGCCAGCACATTACAGTCTCAAAGGGACTGAAGTAACCTTCTTTACACAGGCTTTGTGAATTACATTAGGATTGGAATGAATTTCACAGCTTGCACCTACCTGCCTTATCTACCTTATCAGCCTTTTCTACTTCCCCTAAGCTCACAAGCCACATTGCACACATGGTTTCTTGAATGTAAGATACAGTCTCTCACGTCTATACTGCTCATGCTATATTCTCTTATGCCTAAAAAGCTTATTTCTTTCTTTACTTTTCTATAACTTCTACTTATCTTTCAAAACTCATCTCAGGCAGCCTTCCTTCAAGAAGACTTCCCCTTAATGGGGTTAAATTCTTCTCTTTTATACTTCCATAATATTCTAGATTTTCCTTTATCATAACACTTAGAGAACCATGTTATCTGTTTACAGGTTTATCTCTTCTGTTACATTGTGAGCTACTTGAGAGGAGGTTTTAGGAATTTTGTACTTGGCTTGCTCAGTGACTGAGTTAGTGTATTGTACTGTTGTTGGATGTATGATAAAAGAGTGACTGAATGAATGAATAACAGAAGACTAGTCCCAAACCAGCTAAAGAACCAGTTGATTTCCAGTTACAAGTTTTGGGCAATGTAATCCTCTTTCCTCTATAGGCCATATTTACCAGCTAACCTGGAACTCTATCTGATCCTTACAAAGGGAGAAAAACCTCCCTAAGTGATACTACTCTGTGTTGGGCACTACGCACTTTGTCACTTAAGTCTCTCATTTAGCTATGTGAAGAACCTAACAGTTTTCCATTTTACAGCCAAGGCAACAGACTGAGTTTTAGTTGGAAATTTAGTAATGAAGCTGTGATTAAACCCATGTTGTCTGACTCTTTGCTTTTTTTTCCTCCACATTTTGGTGTCTGCCCCAAACTAAGGCTCTCACCTGGTGAATTCCTGGTCATCTCTCATTAAGGTAACCACAAATTTCTGGGAATATTTTAAGGCACAACAAATGTCTTAAAATAACAATGTTGATAATTATGCTTTACCATTTACAAAGGGCTTTTACATTCACAAATAGTCCAGAGATGGCATTCTTTTAAGTTATTACATGTTTTAAGGCAACATTAAAACATTAGCATAGAGCATTGGTGCAATATAGTGTTTTGATATTTTAGCAAACACTGAATATATTTTTTCAAATTAAACTATATTGTCTATGCTTCAATTTTAAAAAGCTTTTAAAAAATTATATAGTTTTTTACTTTTTCTGGAGACTTGAAGCCTATTAAAGAAATATATAACCATTTTTAAAAGGTCCATGTGTAATTTAAACTGTATACTTGATGACATCCAGAAATCTATTTTCATCATATATAAAAATTGCATTGTGCAGCCCCATATCTTGTGATATTTGAAATCAGTTTGTATTAGTCAGCCAAAGGGGCACTGATGCAATGTACCAGGAATCTGTTGGCTTTTTAAAGGGGTATTTATTTGGGATAGAAGCTTACAGTTACAAGGCCCTAAGAGGTACTTTCTCACCCAAGTCTGTTGCTACATGGTGAAAGAAGATGGCTGCTGATCTCTGTGAGGGTTCAGCCTGCCTCCTTCTTCTTAAGGCTCCATGGTTCCAGCTTCTTCCGATCTCAGCTATAGGCTGGCATAGGGCTTGTTTCTTTCTGGGCTCAGCTGCTCTGTTCTCTTCACAAGGCCAGCTATAAACTATCAGGCGAATGGCTCATCTCTCTTCCCGGGGCTCCAGGATCAAAGCTGACAAAGTTCTCTCCTCTGGTATCTATGGATCTCTTTTGTCTTCTTTATGTCTTCTTGAGTGAGTGCCTGTTTATATCAGTCCACCAAGGGGGTGGGGACTCAACCCTGAATCACATCCTACTGACATTGTCAAATCAAAGCCCTAATCTTAACATAATTTAATCAAAGACATCTCTACTGAATCTAATACAAAGGGTATCACACCCAGAGGAACAGACCAGTTTACAAACATAATCCATATCTCTTTTTGGATTTCATAAATAATGTCAAACTGCTACAGAGTACTTTTCAAAGACACAAGCAGAAAACAATTTCTGTAATCTCTGACAAGAAGATATTTAAAGGGGGAAAAATCCCACCAAACCATAGAAAATCAAACTGGTATAGTAAGAAGAGTTTAGGAAAGCTTTGCACAATGCCTGGCACATATTAGACCCTTGATAAATGATATTTGCTATAACTTGGGCAAGATATATTTTTGAAATGTGATAAGTGTATTCACGTGTTAGTCTTTTAGCAGATACAGAGCTTTACCAGAAATCTGACCTTTTATTTCGGGAGCATGTAATTACTTTACAATTTCTCTTTCATGTGGCACACATATTCTCAAACATCTGCAGGAAACCTGGCACATGATTTTTGGTTAAGAAGAAATCCCTCTTGTAGGACTCAAATTAAGCAAGATTTATAGATAAAATTACCAAAAAAAAAAAAAAAATGTTGGTAGTTTATTTAGTTATTCTGTGGAAAGTAAGAAGTTTTTTCTTCCCGTCTATATTTGAATTCCTTTTGACCACAGGTACTTGGGTAGACATTACTGTGTGCTGGTGTGAGGCTAAGTGAGTGGAATCCACTCAGTTGGATTGTATATTGATTTTGGCTTTTTCCTCTCGAGAAATTTTGATTTTTAAGTTGATCATTCAGTACAGTGTTCTGAAATGTTTTCCTTTTTCTAGCCATGGTCTGAGATAATGTCATATTTCAACAATTAGGCGGGGCAAATGTTGCATGATGTAAGTGGGTCAGATTGTGAAGAATACTAAAAGCAAACTCTTGGAGGAAGAACCTCTTCTTAACAACTTCGAATCTCTTATACACAAAAATACCTGAAACCAAGTTGGCATTCAACTAATATTTGTTGAATGAATGCTATTCTTGGTTATCTGCTTGCCTTGAATAAAAATTTATAGAATTTTCTATTAGATATGGGAAACCTAAGACATATATCCATATTTAATATTATTTGTTGACTCCTAAAATTGGAAAAGAATTCAAATATGAAAACATTGATTTTTGTGCATCTTCATTTATCAGCACTTTCCATGTCATTTCCCCCCCTGTGCAGGGCTGATCCTTGATTCATCAGACCCAAGTAATGAAACATATCCATGAGATAGTGTTTTTTGTTTTGTTTTGATTTATTTTAACTCCTGAGATTTCTGGAGCCTAATAGGCTCATGTTAAACTCCTACTGTTTCCTGTTAAAAGATTTTCAAGTTTGCTATCAGTTGCCTGCTCTGAACTGCCTAGCTGGGCATGTATAATTTGTATTACTAGGGAGATCCTTCCATTTTTTTGTCCTTAGCTCACTTTAGTTCTCCTTTAAAACTCTCTTCTTTTTTCATTATTGAACAAACACAAACTTTCTTACATTTGAGTACCAGTTAATTATATATAGCACATTCTCATTGTTTGTGAGTGCTATCTAGTCCCTGCTGGTAGGGGAGTAAATTGTCCAGACTTTCTGACAACTTTTATATTCTTTTGATTCAGTTTTTCTATTTCTAAGACTCTATACCAAAGAAATTTCAGAAACGCAGATAGTTATTTCTGTATAAATATGTTCATTGCAGCATTATTTATAGTATAGAAAAATTGGAAACCACCTGGATATCTACAGAAGTCAACATGACAAGAAAAATGCTTATAACTGAACAAACCAGGATATGAAACTATATAGAGAATTGATTTCATTGTTTATGAACTACACCAAGATAGTAATAAGGATTTTCTCTTTGAGTGGGATTTTAGGTGACAAATTTTCTTTTTTATGCTTCTTTATCTGAATTTTCTATATAGATCAGGTATTATTTGTATAATGACAAAAAAAAAAAAAAAAACAACTCCCAGTATTTTAAAAGTCACCAATAAATCAAAATAAATACCTAAAAATAAAACTAGGAGTTGATAGTTGTTATCTTTAGGTAATGGGATTATGAGTAAATTTTTCTCTTCTTTTTGTGCTTTCCAACCTATCTGTAATAAGCACATTATTAATTTGATAAGATGAAAAAAAGTTATTTTTAAAAGTATATCACTACAGTCAACCTAGGAATTTGCCTCCAGAGAAATTTCTTTATTGTGACTTTTATAATAATCTTCAGAGGAAAGACATACTTTCTTTGCTGTGCTTTATGGCTATGGTAGCATTTAGGACTCCAGATCATTCAGGTATATTTCTTCTACACATTTTCGGATTAAATAGGCTGAAATAGTAATACTAATAGTAATAGTAATACTACTAGAGATATAGTGCCCTACCCTTTGAAAACTGTGTGAGTGCAAAAATCCATTTCACCATTAATATGCCAACTTTTTCATTATATTATTATTATCCTGTTCTTGCCATAGCCAAAAATGTTTTAACCAGAAGTAGCGTTTCATCCATTGATGGCTGTTATTCTGCTCAGCTCTTAATACCAGAAATGGATTTTTAGATACACTTAAGTCTTTGAAACCTGTTATTTTAGAAAAACTAGGTTGATTCTCATATACAGGTACATGAAAGCAGAATGGATAATAGCAATATTTGCAATTTGTAAAACTAGAGCTACTGTTTTTTTTGAGGACACCTTGGAAAGGTTTAATTATATGTCCATTAGATGCATCACTTTAGTCAGCCAAATAAAGCAGAGCAAAGCAAGGCAAACCATGTTGCTTGAACTTAAGTTAAATAATCTTGTAGGAAGAAATAGACTTTATATCTTTTTAAAAATTATTTTTGCTGGGGCCGGCTCGATAGCCCAGTGGATAGGGTGCTGGCATACCACATGGGAGGCCCCGGGTTCGGTTCCCGGGGACCTCTCCTAGCGGGCAGACCGCCTTGAGAATGGCAAGCCGCCATGGGTGGGCCAGAGCCGCTGTGGGCAGGGCAAAAAGCTGCCACGGACAGGGCAAGAGCCGCCACGGGCAGGGCAGGTCACCCGCGAATGGAGCACATCCAGCCACCCGTGAACTGAAAGCCGGCCGTGAATGGAAGCAGAAGCCGCCCACAAG
>PVKH010012419.1:0-17285 GCA_004027955.1 Chaetophractus vellerosus
GTCACTGCGGGAGTGTACTTTATAACAACAACAAAAAATATTCCCTGGGAGAGTTTTGGATAAATGGGCTGAATGCTCCTTCACTTGTGAGGGCTTTGCTCAGGAAACCAATGAAGTCAAGAACACAGAGCAAAACCATGTGCTAAGAGTCAAAGAGGTGGGCAAGCTCCTGCGAGCCCCTGCCTTGAGGAGGCTCTGCCAGAGGTGCAGGCACTGGCACATTTTCTTCCTCTTCATTTCCTGGAAGATTGCAGATATCTGAAGTCATCCAGAATGAAACAATGCATTTTCCGAAATCAATAGGGTTAAGCCCCATTTGAGATCTCCAGGATTACAGCAAATACCACATATGCTCACACTATACCACCACCAGAGCAGGTTTTTATTTTTGTAAAGCAATTATCAACTTATGTAAAAATGATGACAGTATTTGAGATCCAAGATCCTTGGAAAATCTGATGTTGCAATCAAAGCATAATTGAGCTATTTTGGAATATAAGGAGTATTTGCTCTTCAAAACACATAAATATCTAAAAATTAAATAATGACCCATTTAGAACAGTATCTCTTCTCTGCAATTTTTAAAGGGTTTATTTTAAGTGAACTTCCCTGCTTGACGGAAAGTTTCTATAGTCTGATATTTTCTAACCTGCTCTGTGTGTGTGTGTGTGTTTGTGTGTGTTGGGGAGTGGGTAGACATGGTCAACACCAATGAGTTAATTTCCTCAAGAGATATGGCAATCCATCTGCACAGCAATCATTGTTAATGGCCTAAATAATGTCCTGCAAATGTATGTGCTATTATTTTTTAAAATGTGTATATATGCTGTTGCAATAAAAAGAAACACTAATTTATTTTAAAGTATTGTTGTCTTCATTGTAGATTTTTGTTATTGTTATTCAATCCATGGGTTATAAAAATATAGCAACTACTTATAGGCAACCAGAGCATTTTAAATGTTAAAAAGGAGTCCTTTTTCTTGTATTGGATGTACTGCTCTAATCTGTAGTAGTGTATTTGAAGATAGACTGATATAATAGCTACAATATGGATTTAATAGAGATATGTAATATGATAGGGATATGATAGATATAATGGGATTTTCAATTATGAATGAGACCCATTATGAGAATCATTAAAACATTTGGTTTTATTAAGTTCAAATGTTTAGGCCTAGCCCCAAAATATAACACTCAGAAAACAATTAGCAGCATTATCTCTGGGGAGGGAAATGGAATTGTATGAACAGCCAGTGCAAAGGGACTTCCTCTTTTTAATTTTCTATACCTCTGATTGTTTGAGTTGTTTACAACCACTATGCATCTACATACCTTCATAATTCAAATAATTATTTTAAAAAACCAACCACACATACTGAGAACAATTTTCTGTTTATAGCCCAGTGAGTTACTGCCTCCTGGGATTCTTTGCTCACGTCCTTTTCCTCCACTAGGCTTACATTCAGATGCCAGAATTACTGTCCATCAGCCTACAATTCGACAGTCACAGTCACCACCTGCTGAAGGCCTGTGCTGGGCTTCATGTGACATTTGACACTTCACATGAAGTTTGAGCTCACGGAGAAGACCACAGCACAAGCTGCCATATCAATATATCCATATGTTTGGGGGCTACAGGACTAAAGTATATTCTTACCCAAGTGTGTTTTGTGGTACAGCTGCCCATGGGTGCAGACAGAAAGAATGATTCCTGTCTCCTGTCTCATGTGTTGGGACACCCTGGGAGCATTTCTGTAGTCCCACACTGTCCTACGCCAAGAGGAGATTACAGCTGGCTGATACTTGGTGTCTTCCCAGGATAATTCTATGAGAGCTGATATTTGGTGTTAGGGATACACAAGGGATTATGTGACATTTAATGCATTTATACTAAAAAAGCTGTAGCAAATTCCTTGCAACTCTTGCTTATGTGATAAATTAATCTAAAATACTTCAAATTCTTTCCACACACACACACAGAAAAAGCTGCCATGCTGATTTACCCCAGGTTAGGTACTGCCATGTTGTATTATCGCATGACATTCAGGTAGGCTTTATAGTAAATAAAAACATTTATATCCTTTAGGGAAATTTCATGGAGAGCAGTTGCACTAACTTATTTTTTCTAAGGAATTTAGCCCAACTTTAGTAATACATATGTGAAATGGATGAAAACATCACAAATATAAGATCACAGTTTCTTTTTTATGTAAAAACCAGATATTTAAAATTTAAGGGTAGTCTGGGAAAATGAATTATTTAAATCTAAGGTTCACATTTTCTCTTCTGTCTGCTTTATGTAACAATTACTTTTCTTCTTAATTCAAAGAGAGGACCAACAGGTGGGCTGATTTTTCTGATGGCTGGGTTTTCTGATTTAGGACCAATACATACCAACTGACTTTGTTTCCACTATTGCCTTTAAAGGATTTATATTATCAAAGCCTCAGACCCTGATAATTACAGTAGAGGATTCAAAAAAAAAAAAAAAAAAAGACTCTCAGAGTGTGGCTACATATTTAATCTAGACAAGAGCATCTTTTACCAAATAGCCAGTAGCCAGTATCAACTCATTCATATTTGGCTATTTCACCTTTCATCCTGATGAATTTCTGACACATACAAACAACCCTTAATAGATATTCAGTGAGTGACTCTTTTGAAATGGTTTTTCATGTATGGTTTCTAAATATAGGTCTAGAACTAGTTCCTTCCTGCAAATGTTTTCTCTAGACTCTACCTTTCAAACTTAAACCTAAGAGAGTTTAGGACCCCTAGGCAAGGGCATAAAATCTGTGCATCTGAATTCTTTGTGGTCTATGAAGACTTATCAAAGATAGGCCCTTTCACCCTACTTTGGAGTTTGTACTCCTGAGTGTGACAGAGTTGGACTCAGTGGTGACGTCTCTACACATGGCTTATCTGTCCCTTCCATTTGAAACTATATTTGGTGCTGGAGTTGGTAGGTGTACATCCAAGAGACTTAAATCTCTGGGCTGTCCATGTGCCAACTGGGCCCTGAGCATCAGTGGAGTTGCAACACCTACTCTCCTGTTCATTGGACTCACTCAGGACAACTACCAAGGAGGCGAGGATGGACAACCACCATACTAAGGAAACGAGAGAGCCTACAACTGCAAGCAAGAGAGTCCCACCCATCGGCTGTATGGGATCGAAGCCCCCTCTCAATTAGAGGTGGAGTGGACATCACCATCCCAGATTCCTCAGGATTGAGGAATGAACTATGGACTAGAGTGGATTAACTAGTTTTCTACTATAGACTTATTGTGATTCTAGCAATGGAAGAAATTACAATATTGATGTAGAGGCAGTGGTCACTGTAGGCTCTGAGGGCAAGGAAAGGGAAAAACAAGTGTAATATGGGGGCATTTTTGGGCTTTGGGAATCATCCTGAATGACATTGCAATGACAGATATAGGCCATTATATATCTTCCCATAACCCACAGAATTGTGTGGGAGAGTGTATAAACTACAATGTAAACTATAATCCATGCTCAGTGGCAATGCCCCAAACTGCGTTTATCAACTGCAATGAATGTACCACATGAATGAAGGATGTTGTTTATGGGGGAAAATGTGGGTGGTGTGGGGAGTGGGGCATATGGAAATCCCTATATTTTTTATGTAACATTTATATAATCTAAGTATCTTGAAAAAAATAAAAGAATGTATTGAAAAAAAAAAAAAGATAGGCCCATTCAGACAACAATTGCCCACCGCAGGCACAAAGACAAGGATTTACAGATTCCTTTAGGTTCCTCTCTGGAAACTTCTCCTTAGTGAACCTGAAAAGATGAGTTTAAATAAACTGTGAGGCCAAACTGTTCAACTGTTTCCAGAGGGCTTTTCAATATGTTTCTTAAATGTCAAAGGTCTACAGTCAGGTAGGGAAGCCCAGTTGCAGATAATACTTCTAAAGTATTTAGCACTTTTGTTTTGGGTTGGGACTTAATTGTATTGCTATATCCTTATGTTTTGTTTTGGTTTTCTCTTTGGGAGAAGGAAGATTCAGGGGGAGGGCTGTGAACCGTGGGGAGTGACAGAGGGTGGTAGGCGTAGCAAGTATGCCTTCTTAAACATTTGGTTCCATGGTAAGAAAGAGGTTCCAGGGGCTGTTTGATTATGAAATAAGTAATGCTGAGGTCCAAATTTTAGGAGGTATCTCACAAGGATGCTGACCACTTGCTATCTTGGGAGCTGCTTGTATATGCCATGGTCTTTCTCCTGGGTTTCCTGTCTTAGTGATTTTTATGTCCATGAAATGTAATGGTGGGAAAATAGAGCCAGTATTGGAATATTAGATGCTAGCCGTCTCTCAGCATGAAATTTTTATGTTCGTTCAACAAATGTCTTTTGAGAATAGTGTCTGGCACTATGTTAGGCACTTGTAATATACCAGTGCACAAAAATCCTTGTTCTGTGGAAGGTTATGTTCTAGTGGAAGAAACTATATCTATATCTATATCTATCTATATCTATATCTATATCTCTATCTATCTATATCTCTCTCTATATATAGTATTAACAGAACTTTTACTGAAGTCAGACAAATTTGTTGAAATTAAGAACCCTTTGTCTGTGGGTCTTGTGCACATTTCTGATATCATAAAGTAATTAGACTGCCCTTTAACATTTGTTTTAAACTTTCCTGCTCATTTCTAAATGAAATTACAGTCTCTTCACATCTTGTCAAGGACAAGCATCAGGCTCAAGGAATAAAAACACAAAGAGTCATTTAAAGTGTTATGGAAAGTGTTACTTCTCAAAACTCAAAACCAGGTTTAATGGTTTGTGGAATGACCAATTTTTCAAACTCTGTTTACATTGATGGACAATTATTTTTAGCAAAAGTTACTAAAGTAAAAAGTCTTCCTAATGTATTATGCTAATTTTTCTTGGGTTCTGAAAATGATGGTCTGTTCTTGAGAGATGACTTCAGTATAATTCATTAGCAGTGAGACAAATGCTTGGATGTAGACTTTTAATCTGACAATGTCCCTCTCATAGATGAATTGGTTACAGAACCAAAGGGCTGTACCAACCACCATATTAAGGAAATGGTGTCTATGGCAACATAAGTGAGAGTATATTCATTGAAATCACAGGATTGGAAAGCATCTTGAAATATTTCTTTGGACAAGAATACCCCTGAATAGATGAAAACTCATTTGGCATTCAAAAATATTTACTGAAGCCCTACCAGTGCAGGTTACTGTGCCTGCACTGGAAATGATTATAACATGGGTTATAAGAAGTCAACATGACTTTAAGACGTCAACATTCCTTTAAGAAGTCAACAGCTAGTAGAGGACTCAGAAATATAGACAGCGCAATTATAATTCAGTTCTTAATTGATGGCAAATTTAAAGTGATGTGAAAAAAATAGCTAAAACTATCCTCCACTTTTTGGCCTCTCAAAAAGGTTCCTGCAATCTCCCTCATCAACCTAGCTCATAGGAAAAAAAATATTTTTAGTAATTACTTTTTAATGTCTTTTCTCAGAGAAAAGTTAAAATATCTAATCACAATATCTTTATAAAACCTTTCATATATTTTAAAATCTGAAAATTATTATGCCAAAATAAGAATATTTTAATTTTTGAATTTACTTATATGCTCTTTCCAACAAAGATTTCAGGACATAATGTAGAAGACATGTTAAAAGGCAAATAGAAATGGAAAAACAGACCCAATTTATAAAGCAATTCATGTCAGTTTACCATAAAAGTTATTATTGTTACTAATGGTAGGTAGCCTTATTTTAGGTTGAATTTGAACTTCCTGGTAGCCAGTGAGAAGGTAGGAAACATGATAAGTTAGTTGTATAGCTTTTTTTTTAATCTGAAAAAATAAGTATGAGTTTTGGAGGGGAGATCAAGTTGTTTTTGATATTAAATTCTAAAAGAATAATTTTTACTTGGAGGGTGAGATTAATTATATAATGGGAACTATAAAAATACAACCAGTTATTTAATCAACTCCAATAAAAACTATTGACAAGATATTAAAGCACAACTTAATGAAGACAGTTCTAAGAACCATATCCAGGGGCCGGCTGTAGCTCAATTGGTAGGGCGCCGGTTTACCACATGGGAGGCCCTGGGTTCGGTTCCTGGGGCCTCCTTCAGCGGGCAGACTGCCTTGAGAAGGCAAGCCGCCATGGCAGGGCAAGCTGCCCGCAAGCAGGGCAAGCCGCCTGTGAGCAGGCAAGGCCGCTGCGCGGTGAGCTGACTCAGGGGGCCCCCGCAATGGGGGGGAGACAAGCAGACACAGAAGAATGCAAAAATGAACACAACAAGAACAAGCAGAAAGGGGGGGGATATAAAATAAAAACAAACAAACAAAAAAATTTTTAAAACCATATCCTTATGTCATCCATTTTCCCTAAAAGCACTCTCTCATCTACACTTGAAAATAACTGCAATGCTGACAAATCAATGTTAAATCTCTGAAAAAAACCTTTAAGAGCTAGTTTTCTATAATGCTGACTGATGGCGGATCTATAACCTTTGGAATTTAATTCAACCAGTGGTCCATAGTTTATTATGAAAGATCAGGAAACCAATCAGCATGGATCCCTGCTTATAAAGGGTATGAAAGGCACCCCAACTTTGCAGAGAAATGAGGTGCAGGAATCAGGATTTTCCTCAGAGTACAGCATTGGATTGATTCTAATACAACAGAGAAAAAATGGGTTTGTGAGGAAGCTATTTTTGATGGTAGATGCAAAATAACCAATTATTTTAGGTAATTCAGGCAAATAAAGGGGAAAAAAAAGAAAGCAAACTCTATGCAAAAGTGAGGTGATTGGCAGGTTTTATTTTCCTAATTTTTTCAAAAGAGAGTACTGGTGTCATATGGACACACAACAAAATAATTTCAAATTATTTCTACCTTTCCTTAGAATTTTAGCTGTCTTTTAATAATTTTTAAGTTCTATGAATCAGATATATCCTATATAGTTTCTTGGGTGAATAAAATTTATATATTGCCAAGAGAATTTTAATCTAAGTAATCAAAAGGCAATGGAAATCAGAATTTGATAGTGGGAACCTGTCCAGCCTCAGCACACTCTCATGGTTCTCACTGAGAAAGCCTCCTAGTCAGGTAATCTCTCTTTCTGGTCACCCATTTATTAGTTCTTGTTCGGAATCTATTGTTTACCATCAGAAAGAAACTGAATATTCGAGGCTCTGAATTTCATTTTACACCTATCCACATATAATTTCAAAGGTGGAAAAGAAAAGCCAATTCTGTTTTGTCATGCTATTGGTAATTGGAGCTCTGTGTGACTATGTTTACCTTCATCTTTCATTGAGGCAGAGAGATTAAAGTAGAGAGAGAGCTTTAGTCTTTGATCACTTTGACTGTGCAATTGGGTGACCAGGAAGAAAGTCGACACTTTTATCATATCAGTGCATTCCAACTTGAACTTTTAAGTGGGGAAACAAAAAGGGTTTGTTCAACAAATAACATGTTAGAAAACAATCATAGTGAAGTTGACCTTCCTGTTACATCAAGGGGAATTTACCAAGTGCCTTATGGATTAATTCCAAGGTTGGGGAAAATAATAGATATAAGGCAAAGGCTTCTTGTTTCTTGGTCTGTTGGCTTGACAGAGATGGGGCAAAATCTTAAGCCACCATCCAAATTGAGTGCCTGCTAAATGTTTAACTTTCCAACATATAGTTTGCTTATAAAATGCTCTAGTTAATGTTTTGCAAAGTACAGAAAGGGACCCGACACTTCTACTGCAGTTTTTGTATGCAACGGTGAATCAACAGAAAGAATTTTATTCTTTTACTTTATGAACCAAGAGTGAGTTTCTTTATTAAAAAATATCAAATTCAACCAGACTTATTTGAATAAAACATACATTCATTAGGCTCACTGTAAGGTTTTAGTTTATTCAGTGATAATAAAGCTGAAAAATAATTGAGTCAGACTAACGTCAAACACAGGAGAACAAGTTTGTGTTTCAAGAAACAGAAACTCCCTCTGAAAGGGAGGCCCCCAGGTGCACATGCTGCTTTCACTCTGCCAGATGCTGATGGAGCCACGCATAAAGCTGGGACTGGGACTGCTACGTGGTATGATGAAAGCAAAGGGAGCCGGTCCACTGAGGACTAGAGTCAGTGAAGTGACCGATCCTAGGCTCACCTGACGTCCACACTCGTGGCTCTCTAAGATAATAAATTCCCTCTCTCTTTTCATGCCATTTCATTTGAGTTTTCTGTTATTTGCTGCCTAAAGCCCCTTTACTGATATATTTCTCTACAAACCTTGTCTCAGTCCCAGAGAAGGGTACTATTGCCCACTGAACTACACAAGAGAGTAGTCGCTTTCCATTTCTTTTCCCTTCTTCATTCCTCAATCCTATCAATGTTATCTCCTAAATACCATTTTCATCCTGTCACCCTGTCTTGGTTTTGTTCATGAATGTTTTTCTTTAGGGCTCTTAGAGTAGCCTTCTAACTGACCTTCCTGTCTGGAGCCTCCATCCCTCTGTCCATCCAACAAACTATAGTCATGCATGCCCTTTTTAGAAGTGGGTGCTGAATCACATTATTCTTCCACCAACATTCTTTAATAGTGTCTTACTGTTAGGAATAGTGAATAATGCCCAAACTCTTTTTCATGGCTTACCAAGTGCTCTATAATTTGATTTTTTTTTACCAAGTTTTCTATCCTGAGATGTTATTTTTAGGTCTTGTTCAACTGGCTCTTACTCATTTTTCAAGACCTAACTAAAAAGAATGAAATCATCTCTGAACTACTGCTGACCCATTTTGGTCAGGTGATTATTCCCTCTTTCTGCAATCTCAGTACTTGTATGGAATTTTATCATAACTTTTCTCACAATATTCTTTAAATTTGTTTGTAAATCTGTTTTCTTCCATACACCACAAACTCACTGAAGCCAGGGGCCATGCCTTATTCTTTTCTCAACCTCTAGTGCCCATACTAGGTGTTCAGTAAGTATATAGTGATTGATGCTGAAGGATTTGACTTTTTGGTCTAAGGGAGATGTACAGTGCAGAGGTGGGAAATTTTAATCCAAATGAGCTTAAGTTGCAGCAGAAGAAATGTATACGGCACCTCTGCTACCTTTAACCTTGAGCCAATAATGCCTTCATTATGATATGGGTGATGTCAATAACCAGTATTCTATCAAAGAGATTGGAGAGTGCAGTAATTACCTTTTTATTTTTAAAAATTTCTTTCTGATTTGTACTTGTTTTGGAAAATACTTCAGGAGCTATTGATAATTGTATCTTAGAAGTCATAAATTGCACTAAATAATGATCAAAGTATAAACTATTCAATTGTTCAATCCATGAAGAAGTAGTTACTGTGTGTCTATTGCATGCCCAATATTTTTGCTTTTTTTAATCGTCTTTTTAGGAGCAGGTTAAATGACTATAGATCTGTGTTAATTCTTTTGATAAATATATAATATAAATAAAGAATACAGTGATCAAAAGGTCAAAATGATGAAGTTTTTATGTCTGTCTACAAGAAGAAAATACAGTTTCCGTTAAGGGTGTACTGCATTGTTCACCAGTATATGGCAGCCCTAATCTATTCTCACCTTAAACGGTGGAGATGATTTATGACTTTCTCTAGAATTTGCAAAATGTATCCATCATAGGACCCTCTGGGCACATGTGCTCTGCGTTAGTTAAAGGTTTAATCAAATGGTTATATTGACAGCAAAGTCAAGTAGGAAATACAATTCTGTAGCAAAATTCCTTCATGTTAATCCTTCAGAGACTACTCTGAGTAGACCCAGGCAAGCAGAAGTCAGTATGCTATAGCTAGAATTTGGATTCACAAGTACCTCAATTTGAGTTCTGCCTAATTGTGTGACCTTGGAAAAGCTACTTAGCCATTGAGATCCCTAGTTTCCTTCTATTTTTAAAATGATGATAAAACCATTTTTGTTAGGAATTTTTCCAGTGAGATAAAGAACGAGAAAGTGGCTTGTATGATGCACCCAGGAAGGATGGCTAGTGGTTGAAACATGGCCCCCAGAAGAAGGCTGCCTTGGTATGAATCCTGGTTCTACTACTCACTAGCTGTGTGACCTTGGTAGAGTTATTTAACCTCTCTGTGCTTTAGTTTTTTTCCATGTATAAGTGAGGGTGATAATAATGTCTATCTATAGGGCTGTTATGAGGAGTAAATGTGTTAATGTTTGTAAAACACTTAGAACACTGCCTAGCACATAGGAAGTGCTATGTAAGTGTTTGGTGAATAAACAGTAATTTGTATTCATCTCTTGACACAGTTCTGGGAAATAAAAATCTAAAGTGGAGATCCTTGCGTTTATGCCATGTCTGTATAAAAGGATAACTAAATGAAAATAATGTAATAATGTAATAATGTAGGAGAAAAGGGAGGCACCTTATTTAAGAACTTAATTAGGCTAAAACAAACAGTAATTTCAAAACTTTGGCTGGGTGTTTTTGTAGCTAAATGAATGACCATTAAATGGTATAAAAATTGGTGTGATTGGCATGATTAGGCAGGAAAAGGAGGAAAAGAAGGATGGTGGAAGGAATTAGCTAGGCTTTGCACAGTGGTGTCAACACCAACTCCATTCTGAGCAGAGGGTGAGGGGGATGGAGTATTTTGGTTATAAAAATGCTTCCCTTCCACTGTACCAGTTTCAGAGCTCGGCCTCTGAGATTGCAATTTGTGCAGAGAGGTGTGGTTTTATGTATCAGAGGGTGGATTGTGGATGGCAGTGGTGATGAGTGGCTCGAGAGCTACCAGCTAGATTCTCAGAAGAACAGGAAAGCACTGGCCACAGCTTACCTAGGTAGAGCTTTCTCATCAGCTTCATGAGAGTCACATGGTGACCATCCTGGCCCAGCTGTGCCAGTGGACATGGGATTTCACAGTCCCCACTTGATTGTCCTGGTTGAGCCTCATTGGGGTGTTATTCTAGACTTGGGGAAACATACTTCCAGAAAAAAGGCGATAAAACCCAATTCACTATGTGGAATGAGATTTTCCAAAAGGCGGGTTGAAATTTTCATCGTAGATGTAAGAAGAGAATGGTGGGCAAACCTGAGTTCAAGGGAGCAAAACTAGAAGGGACAACAGTGAAAGTATTAATTTATTTTGGTGATTTTATCAGACTAGGGGACCAGTTTATAGAGATCACAGTTTAAAGAAATTTCCCTGCCTCTTTTATAATTGTCTTTAGTTATTGCTACCCCCCCACCAGAAGTCTGAACCACCTGTCCATCATCCTGTGGTTGTGTAGAAACTACAGGAATAGTGCAAAGAGGAATTCAGCCCTTGCTTTGCATTTGTGCAGAGATAATAGCATTGTCTAAGGGGCCTGTGTCTATGATTTGCAAACAGTAACTACTGGGCACAAAGAGATTGTTGATCCATGGAGCTGGGAACTGTGGAAAGGTAGAAAAGCAATAGAGAGGGTTGGAAAACTCTGAAGGGATCTATGACAATATCCGTCTTCTGTAATATATTCCAGAGGAAAGTGACTTTTGGGGATTGGGGGTGAGCTAATAATATTTATTACCGCCCAATAATAAATATAAAAGTCTACTTGGGCAAGATCCTTCCAACAATAATGGTTATTATTACAATAGTCACTGCCATTATTATTATCATGGAATCTATCATTATTGAGCATTTATGTGCCAGGCACTGTGCGAAGAGCTTCATTTACACTATTTCATTTAATACTTAAAGCAAATCTCTGAAGCAGATATCATGCCCAATTTGTTGGTGAGAAAACCAATTCTAGAGAGGTTAAGAAACACACTAGAGTTTCATAGTGACAAAGCCTGGACTAAAACTTTGGTCAGCCTGACTCTTAAGTCTGTATTCCTAATTTTCTCTAAATCCTGCATATAATAGGGGGTCAGAAGTACTATTGGGAGGAATGCATTATGCAATAAAGCCATGAAGATATGGTAATATTTTCCTGTTCAGGCTGCAGGAAGAACAGGAAGTGATACAGTGACCGGTCCCCTGATGCCTTATAACTCAGTTGAATGAGTCATATGACATGTGAGCTAATGGCAGGCACCAATTTAAAAAATATTAGGAGAGGCTTTAGCTGGAAAGAATTTGAGGGAGCTATTACAGAATTAGAATGATCTCTGTCAGAAGAGGCTGGATGCCATCTCCAGTCATCTGTGTGCATAGACTCTCGCAGCAGCAAGGGGGCATCACCCTGGGGGAAACATACACAGAAATATTAAATGGGCTGGACTTGGTAGGACACAAGTCATGAAATATTATTTTTCTCTCACACCATTGCCCTTCAAATCTGTTTATTGGTTCTCCCTTCCCTTCCCTTGGTCATTAATCTGTTTCCATTCCATAGATATTCAGGTCACTTTGGGGCATTAGAAGAGTCTCATTTTCAAGTTATTAAAAAGTCAAGCACACTCTAAATAAAAACTCTAATCTCTTATCCAGTTTAAAGAAACTCTCTTCTCCTAGTTGAGACCTGGCCAGCAGTCAGGCACAGGTGGGGCATGGTCTTTTGCTTTACCACTCTTCCAAGTTCCTCTTCCACTACTCTCCTCTCCCCTGCACCCTGCTCACGGTGCTGCTTCTTGCCCCATCAGGGTCAGGAAGGAGGGAAGGAACGCGAGGAAGACAGCAAGGTCTCACCGGCATGGGGCTACTGGAAAGTGGTGTTGATGTTCTAGTGATGGCAGTTGCCCACATGATGGCACTTTGTCATGACTTCTTCAGGCCTCTGCCTACCATCCCTACCCATTTGTCCCCATGGTCTCCCTGGCACTGGATTCTTTACTGGCCTACACTCTCCAGCTGACCTCCTCCCTGTACTCAAGCAAGTCCTTGTGGGAAGGATCCTTTGAAAGTGGCTCTAGCCCAGTGGCATGCACCAGCATTACCTGTCCTGGAGTGCGTCATGGGGAAAGGGGTCACAGAACCAAGTTCTCTACACCTTGGCTTGTCTCCCACGGGTGGGGAAGCACCTTCTTCAGAATGTGATGGTACATGCCTAATAATGTGTCAGTTTTGAGGCCCCGGCAGAAATTTAAGAAAGTTAGAAAGTCCCATTTAACAACTTGTTATTTCAAGAGAAATATGATCAAATACCACAGGACCAGAAAGTTTTCATTTGATTTAACCAGCAGACCCCATTCCTGGGTTTACCATCAAGATGATTTATTTATTTATTTATTTCGGTCCTGATTTATTCTGTTTGTTCACTCTTGATGGGGAAAAAGGGATCTGGTTTGTTGCATTAATTATCAGTATAGCTATCATTTTTGAGTAGTCGCAAGTAAGTCTATTTCCTGATTTATTCCTCAGCAGCTCTGTAAGTACTCTTATCTACTTGTTACAGATGAAGATGTTGAGGTCAGATCATTCATCTGTGATTACTCAGGATGGGGCAAAGCCACATTTCACCCTGTGGCTAGCTCCAAAGTCTCCGTGTTTACTGCTATTTCACAATGCATGGCCAAGGCTGAATTTAGGCATTGTGGTTACCCATGGTCTTCTAGCTGGCCAAAATATGAATTGGCAAGGCCATAGTCATGGTCTGAGGATCCCCTGCTTCTAGTTAGCCAAAATTTAAAGCAGTGATTCTCAGTCTTGATTGCACAATTGAATCATGTGTGGAGCTTATAAAATAGACAGGTATGAGCCTACCCCAGGCCAATGAAATTCTCTGGGACCAGCTTGGGTACATAATTTTCAAAAGCTTCAGGTATTTCTAATTACAGCCAGAGTTGAGAACCACTAATTTAAATGAAGAGATCATGCTTATTTTAAGTACTTGATAGGAGGTAGTTGAGAATCATGGTCTCTAAGAAAATAGATATTAGGTTATGAAAAAGAGAGTCTAGTAGATACGTCTACATAAACAAAAGGGAAATTACAAAACAGTAAATTCTTGATGCTTCACTTATTAACATACCATGTTCCTAAATGCTGCTTTGTGCTAATATACCAGACAAATAGCAGTTCTTATATTTATTAGGGCCGATCATCATTTCACATTTAACCATTACTAAAATATTTATAACAAGAAGAGATAACCAAAAACAGAAGTACTACTTTTCTGGCAATAGCCTGAGGTCACCTTTTAAAAATATGTCCTGAATAAGGGTAGTAAGAATGCAACCAACATAGAAAAGAACCACTTTAGCTACCAAAGACCCATTCTTTTACAAAGGATGAAATAATGCTGTATAGTTTAATTATCGCTTCCCCATATTTATTTCATCGGATCCTCGTAACAGCTCTTTAAGGCAGATGATGCTATTCTTCCTGTGGAAGGTAAGGATGCTGAGATTCAGTGCGGTTAACAACTGCCCAAGGTTGGCACTAAAACCCAGGTTTCTTGGCTGAACATTTTCCTCTTTCCACAACCTCTCTCCACCACTAACAGGAAAGAGCCAGATTCGACAGATCTTTTGTGATTTCAAAGTCTATCCAAATTCACAGAGTAAGAGGCAAACCTGCCATTCGTGTCTGTATTGATTTAATAGCTATAGTGATTCAGAAAAGCTGACTAGTGGGAATGATTGGAAATTAGCAGTGGAAATTACTTCCAGCGTAGCACCCATGAATCAATGGTTCTTGCTGATATGAACAGTTGGAAAGAGTTTACTTATATGATATCAGAAAAGCAGTTGCAGAAAAGCTCCAGCGGTGAACAGAGTTTTGTCAACATTTACAGGGGGATTTTGACTTCTTGTTTGACTTGATGAATGGTGGGCAGACGGAAAACTGATGCTACTCCCTAAACTAGAATCCCCTAAACTAGAATCTGCAGTTTAGCACTAAATTCATGAGGAAATCCCTACATGAATAATACCAGATCCAAGTACTCCTGTTAAATGATCAGTGAAGCATGACATTCAAGAATATTATGTATTTTGTTTCAATTAGTTGCTTGATTCATTCCAACACTAGGAGATAAAATATTGCTCCTTTTATGACATAGACCAGTGCATCATGTTCTCTATCACTGTAAACTCCACTGTTCATATGAAACTCAGAATTCACATGCAACACAACCTAATGCTATATACACATGAGGGATGGTATGTGCACCCTTTCTAGACTACCTAAGATGAGTCCTTTCCAAGGGGCAGCTATGACACTGAAGCAGGCCAGGTAGGGAATCAATAGACGGATCTCGGCAAGAAGTCCACGTGGATAACAATACTCCCAACATGGCTGCTGAAAGACTCTCACAGATTCTCCCATTTGGAACAAGATTTCCTCCAGAAGCCAGAAGCCCTTGATATTCTCCAGGGACCTTATCACTGGGCGCTCTTGGGGGATTGATGGGACTCCGCCCATGTCATTAGCAAGGGGGAGGAATAATAAATGGTTTAAAAAGCAAGCAAGCGCAAAGGCCTTTTGTGCTTTCTCTCTTTCTCTTGTCTTTTGACCCCTGTTCTAGCCTTCTGTGCCCTGCTCTCGCCATTTCCCCCCCCCCCCCCCTTGAATCAACACCCAAGTAAAACCTGGACATTTATAATCTATAATGGGAAACTGTATTCTATAAATAAGCCCTCTTTATCACTCTTCAGCCCCTTCCTCTATACCTGGGACCTAGGATCTGTTATTTTCTCCCGTTTCTCTTCTCACCATTCCTTAATAAATTACTGGCCTAACTAATCCGATGTGCTCTTGAAATTCATTTTTGCAGCATTGTCAAGAACCTAGACAAAATCCAGTAACATCACTATCAGCTGAAATCTGAAAAGAAGACTAAGGAGAATAAAAGTTGCCCCAGAGATAGCCTGGTACATAAAGTCCCTTTGTTCCATCTGCTTCTCTATCAAGCCTTTGGTTCTGGCTGTTCTCTCCCTGTCTTGTACCTGATGAGCCTGACCATCTTCTAGAGCCCCTTACCTGGGCTTCTGACTCTGCTCTGTCTTCTGACTCTGCTTCTTCCTTTCTTTGATTGTGTGGTCTTAACCTTGATTTATACCTTAATTCAAACAGTGACCTACCAATTACGTACTGTCTTAATGCATTGCCTTCTCCAGGGCCACCAATTCAGGTTGATTGTGGTATGAATCAGAAGAATGCATCAAATGAATGGGCATACTATGTATGGACCATTTCAATCTTTTTACACCACAGTAATATATACTGTCTTTAAATATTTTTCTTACACTTTTAGGTTTCAACACACACACACACACACACACACACACTTTAAATGAACATATAAATGCAAAGCCCTCATTCACCTTTAACACTCATTATATATGAATGTGGCCTCTCTGTTCTTATCATTGTTCAGATGCGATTTACACATTGTCATGACATCTTGTCATATTGTGCTTGGAATATTTTGTGCTCTCCTTTTTAATAGCATTGTTTTACATAGGCTTTCTAAGTATCTACACAGTCCAGATATTCATCATTTTAATCGCCACATATTTATCACCATATTAAAAATCTTAACTTTGCTATAATTGTTGAGCATTTGGGTTGTTTCCAGTGATGTACTATCACAAATAAGGTGGCTATAAACATCTTTTGTACAAGTAGGCTTAAAAGCTATTTTCTTTAGATAATTCCCAAGGTGGGAATACTAGCTCAAAGGGCATGATTATTTTATATAGCTCTTGCAGTGCCAGAATGGGCTCTAAAAATAACATCCTAATTAGCAATGCCACTATCAGTGAGAGAGGGCAGCTGGTCACCTCCAGTTTTTTTTTACCTTTAGGAATGTTTATTCTGTCATGTTAGAATGACATGACTTCAGATGTCTACATAAAACGATAGGCTGTGAACCCCATCCTCTGCAGCCAAGCATGCCAACAGGACTCTGCCAAGCCATCGACAGACCCAGGGGTAGGGGCCGCTGTGTATGCGGATCCTTTTGCCTCACGCCCTTGCTGGAATTCAATCCTCTGGGGACCACTCTGGGGACAGAATCAGAGAGCAATGGTTGGCAGTTTGAGAGGTAAGCAGGCCAGTTGAGGGGCAGCATGGCATACTCGCAGGATTCACAGTTTTGAATTCCTCAAAGCCATTTATTTCCTACCCATTCAAAGCTACCACTGTCATTTCCTCCTCAGAACCTCCCACGGTTGCCATTGCAAATGGTCCTGCTAATTTCTGCTCTAGACACTCATCAGCCCCGGCTTCTGCCAGAGGTTACTAGCCTGGAAAAACTGCTTTGTAACTTAACGAGATGGGTGCTGTCCTCAAGACAGAGGAAGTTAATGATCAAAGCAACTTTGCTGAATTTCATTTTACATGACTG
>PVKH010012420.1:0-10000 GCA_004027955.1 Chaetophractus vellerosus
CAGACTGCCATGCCCACCACTGCACTGGATCTGTTCATGGCGAAGACACCAAATCTCCACTTGGCTACAGGCATAGTTGAGCTCTCAGTCATCTTCTCATTCTCAACAACATTTAGCACAGTTGACCAGTCTTTCCTTTCCAATATGCTTTCTTCACTTGCCTTCTTAGTTTTTCTCCTGCTTCACTGACCATTCCTCCTCAGTTTCCGTTGCTGTTGCCTCCTTCTTCTGACCTCTAAATTCTGGTAAATTCCAGACCTCAGGCATCTTCTCTGTTTTATCTACACTCATCCCCTAGGCTATTTCATGAGATCTCAGCCTTTCAATACCATGTTTACAATGAGCCACAATGCATATCCAGACTCATCTTGCAACGGCTTCCTTGATATCTCCACTAAGATGTGTAATATATTTTTTACATGTAACATGGACGAAGCAGAACTCTCCTGCCATTCATCCCCTCAGTGTTCCTCATCTCATGGTAATGGCAATACCATTCCTTCTGGGGTTTGGGCCTAAAACATTGGCATCATCTTTGACGCTCTGCTTTTCTATCAATACACTCCACACTCATCTGAACAGAAAAAAAAAAAAATCACCACCTCCACTGTTATCATTTGAATCTAAGCCATTGTAATCTTTTGCCTGGATTGCTACAGTAGATATCCCTTTTCCACACTGCCCCTCCACAGCACAGAATAGTCTTCATACATCTAGAACCAGACCTTGCCATGGCTCCCAAAGCTATATAGAATGAAACCCAAAGTCCTTGCTGTGACTCCCAAGGCCCCTCCTGATCGAGACCCTGCCTGTCCTTCCAACCTTGTCCTTTTCCTCTCCTCCTTACTCAGTCTGCTTCAGCCAGGCTGGCCTTTGTACTGTTCTGTAAACACAGCCGGCACAGTTCCCGCCTCTCTGCCTCTGCACTTGCTGCTCTCTCAGGCTGGATTTCTCTTCCGCCAGACATTGTCATGACTGCCTCTCTCTCTTTGTTTAAGTCTCTGCTCAAGTATCACCTAATGATCTTCCCGTGGAATTTAAATTATCATCTAATAAATAAAGTCACACATTCTTTTGTCACCTTGTCTTCCCTTCCCCTGCTTTACTTTTCTCCAGAGCAATTTTTACCACCTGGTATCGTTTTGTTTGTTTATAGCCTTAATTGTAACCTCCATAAGGGCAGGGGTCTCTTTCATTCAGTGCTGCTATCCCTCTATACCTAGAACACTACTTTTCACAGAGTAGATGTTCAATAAATGTTTATTGAATAAATGAGTGATTTACTGATTAACTTAAAAATCTGGCAGTCTAGTTCTTCATTCTTATCACTGACCATCTGTGGCAGTTTGAAATTATTTTATGAATTCCCCAAAAGAGAAATATTGTGTTTGTAAACTCTTCTATTCCTCAGGCTGTGACACCCTTTAATTGCATTAAATTTAGCTGAGGGGCTTTTGATTAGATTACTTGATAAGATTGCTTTAGACTAAGTCAGTGAGTCCCCAACCCTTGATTTAAACCCATCTGATTTAAATAGACTCACAAGGACAGACAGATAGAAGGGAAAAAAGGATGCTGGCAAGTTTGATCCTACCGTGTAAGAGAGAAGATAGCTTAAGCACAAAGCCCCAAGAGGCTGGGCCCATGGAACAGCTCAAGAGGAGATGGTGAGCCTGGAGGGAATGGCTAAAGCCTTGACAGAGATCGGCAGCCATCTTGCTTCACCATGTGGCAACACACCAGGGTCAAAGTAGATGACTTTGGTGAGAAGCATCTCTAATTGTGCCTCAATTTGGACTTTTCACAGCCTTGGAACTGTAAGCTTTTACCCCAAATAAATGCTCTTTATAAAGCCAACACATTTCTGAGTATCTACATTGGCAGCCCTTTTGGAAAACTAAAACACCATCCATTCGCCTCATTGTTCACAGGCAGGTGCTTCTGAATCGGAGAGTATATAAAAAACACTCACCACATGGGGTTATGTATAAATGAAGCCAAAAATGAACACTGATAATTTAGTTTGTTTTCATTGGTTTGATCACCTTCCCTTGTCCTAGTAACCCTTGGTCATTAGGAATTTATATAAGAATGATTTGAACATCCCTAACAAATTATATTACAGTAGTACTTTTCTAGAGCCACAGAGCTTGTTTAATTCCAAAGTCTGTGCTTTTGAGTTTCCCATGAGCTTTGGAACAAACATTGGTATTATCGATTCATTCAAGTAAAACTTGTTGGAAAAGTTAATTTGATAACCAGAGTCATCTTGTCAATTATTTTTAGTAGAAAAGCTTTAGTTTCATTCATTCCCTTTAGGTTCTCTAGGACTACTCAGTTACATTTCCCTGATAGATTATACCCAGTAGGTATGCTGAATTCAGAAAAGGTTTGCCAGGGGATCAACTAGACTAGAAAAAAGCAGCATGTAGACCCCAATTTGCAATATATCTGAATATGGGGAAGGGCAATGAGAGAAGGGGCAACTGGCTATATAAAACACATGCAAAAAAGTATAGTTTTCATGTGTTTATGGATGAGAATTAAGGCTAGAATGGGTTATTTTTTAGCTATCATGTATATTTATCATTCCAGAAAAACACAATTCCAACAATTTCCCTCCCTGAAATAAATAAATAAATAGCCAGTTGTGTCATGTATAGTACTGTGTAGCAGTGGGATTAAGGTGGAAATGTCTGATATGGGTGGCAGGAATATATCACCTGGACTGTTTCAATAGTAGATTCCTTGGTCTGTTGAGCAAAGAGTTAAATTAAAACTGCACTTTAATATTTGCTTCGGTAAATTCCCTGTGTGTTTTCAACTAGGTGAACAGAAGTACAGGTGGGAACGTGCTGCACATTCATTTGGCTTGCTGTTTGGGAGCCGGCTTTTAAGACTGAAATACTAATGTAATTGTGTTGAAATGAACACTAAGGAAGTACAATAGTTCAGGAATGAAAATGTTAAATTAAATGGACCATGTTTAACATTGTTGTTGATCCTGAGGAACAGTTTTTCCAGTATATGGAGCATTTCGATTCCATCCAGCATATGTTCGCCACAGTTTTCTCTGCTCTAATTCATCTGTGTTTTTCGACAGCTCCAGATGGCGTGCTGCCTCCAAGGCTTTCATCTGCCACTCCAACCAGTCTTCAGGTTGTCTGGTCTACACCAGTTCGTAACAATGCCCCCGGCTCTCCCAGATACCAACTCCAGATGAGGCCTGGCCACTCCACCCAAGGATTTCTAGAGTGAGCATTCCATTTTCCCATCCTCCTCGCTGCTAGCTGGATTGTACAATATAGACATGATTTACATAAACTTAATTTTTGAAGAATTGGTCAGTTCTCATTTGCATCAAATACAGTTTACCTTTGTTCAAACAAACAAACAAACAAAAAACAGGCACACAACCCAGGGGATAATTATTTACTGTTAGAAAATATTTAATTTTTATTTGTATAGCATTTAAAATAAGATTACTTCATACTTAACTTTTCACAAGCACATGTATTGCATAAAGCAGGGATATACTCAAATCCCCCAAAATGCCATATTAACTTTTGCTAGAAAATTATACCTAGTCTAAAAATTACATATGGAAGTCAGTCTCAATTCTGCTAGACTTTACATCTCATATAAACACAAGATTACAAACCCTTAGCCGAATAGCTGCTGTTTTTCAAGGAGATGACATTTAGTGACACAAAATTGCAGTGCTTAATATATGTTGCCATTCTTTGAAATATCTTTGCAATGAGATTTTACTTTTTTAAAATTCCCTTTAATGTCTAAAACCTCCTTGTTAACATTTCTTTCCCATATAGGTTATTTTCCAATCCTTCGTCATCATTAAGCCATGAAGTGAGAGCTCTCCAACCATGCACAGAATATGAGTTTCGGCTGGTAGTCTCCAATGGTTTTGGCAGTGCAGATAGTTCTTGGATTCCACTCATGACCACAGAGGACAGTAAGTACACAGCTAAAGGTCCTCCCCATTAGGAACCCTTAAATACCTTCAGTTTTCCCAAAGCAAAGACATGAGCTCCCCTTCTTTTGTGACTTTTAGCATAGTCATCTTTTCAGGGTGCAGGGGAGGGAGGAGATTCTCCAGAAAGAAGAAAAATGTGGGCATGTACGGTTGGAGGGTTAGGCGTATAGTCAGGAAGAAGGAATTCACAATAAATTAGATACAGCCCTATTCTATCTTTCAAGGTATATCAAGTACCCTGCAAGAAAAAGGTTGCCCTCTTCTGCTCTGTAACCAAAAGTTACAGTGGTCTCTGCTTGGAGGAATTCTGGCAGTGAAATATGGACTTTACTTCATGAACAGCCTTAGAGGATCTTAATACATTTTCCTGGAAATATATACCAATGTGCTTTTACTTGTATCTGAAAGTCAGTCTCTAGAATAGAGAAGCATAATCTGATAACAGTGATTCTGCATGTATTACAAAGGGTAGGTTAGGGTTGCCTTATTCAACTGATAAAGAGACTTTTCTAGTATTTCATTGGAAAGTTATATTTTCATATATATTTTTTACTAGATTATATATGTAATATAAATACATACCATGATGTTTGGTTTTATACTAATTACCTAAAAGCATGTATATGGAAGTATAATATTTTAAGAAAACCTGGAAATTAAATCAATCTATGCAGAGATAATAAGGACACTGTATTTTTGAACAATGAGGCTTTTAGGATTAATCCTGTAGAGTCTTTTCATTGGAGGCTTCTTAGAAGATGTTGTTCTGTTGGCCAGTTGCCATGCTGGTTCCATATCCAATGAGGACCTGAGCAACAAACATTAAATGTGTACTAAATAGATTGTTATATTTCTACAGTGCCCTTGATTATATTATTTCAGTGAGAATACGACATCACATGAGACAGAAGTTTATCTTCTTTAAAACTTACTTTATTTTAAAAAATACCATTATGGATGATAATATATATAATATTTAATAACGCATTTCTCCCATTTTGTAATTACTCTCTGGGAGCACATTAGACACTTTACAAGGACACATCCAGTCATTTTGGTCCCAAGGATACCATTTAGTAAATTGCCAGCATAATACATAAACGGTACCCCAGACCCAGGCAACATTAATGCACCAAAGCACCTGCATGCCTTTTAGAGGGGCTATTGCATACACCCTGAGGAATATGACACCCATGGCCACCAACTGTATACATTACAGATTTATAGACTGGAGAGCTCTCACTCAAAATAGATTTTTGAAAAAAAACACACTTTTTAAATAACTGAAGATAGATTTTTAATCTCCTGCTTAGATATAGCAGCATGTTTGGTAACATTGATTATAGATTAACTGAAAAAAAAAAAAAAACTTAGCCCATTGCAGAACTGATGGCTCCATAGAATGTCAGGTTGTAAGACGAGGCAAAGTCTCCATTTTTAGGTACCTGCAATTTCTATTCACACAGACAATGGGCAGCAGTTGGATTTCCCGAGTAGTAACCTGGCCACTGTGCTTATTGAATGGGGGCCATGGCCTCCGAACTACAGGCAGGAAAGTAGCACAGAAATAAAATCCAAAACGTTGTAAAGTATCAATTAGCACTGCATTCTTTGTTGAGCAACTTACCTTTTATTTCAACCTACCATAAAACAAGTCGTATAGACTAGGAAGTATGTGGTTAGGATTTTCATGCACAGAAATATTATCCTTTTTGTGATTTTTAGAGCCTGCTTTTGAGGTGACTAGTATTAACCCTTCAATTCCCTCAAATAAGAAGTCGTCACACTTGATTAGATAGCAAGTATCAACTCAAGAAACCTAGCCATAATTTCTCCCTAAATCCATTCCTCACACTGATGAACTCTTCCTTCCTGTGTGTTGTACATGCACATTCAAGTCCTGCACATCAGCAAAGAGCCAGAAACTGGTCATTGCCCTTCCAGGATAAGTTACCAGTGAATACTCACCCCTGAGATGTGGTGACAGTACACTCTATATTTTGGGTGTCAGTGGAGATGGATGCCATCTCTAAAAGGATGTGCAATTGAGTTGACAAAGCCTGAATGATTGGCGTTGGGCACAAGCAGTTTTTCTGTCAAGGCTTCAAAGTATTGCTTATAAAACTACCCATGCTGACAGCTCCGTGCCAGAATTGCACTTCATACTTGATCCTGACCAGCTCCTCCTGCTCGCCAAAGTGCAATTTCCAATGTAGAAATTCCACATATCATCTTACAGAATGAAACAGAGACATCGCCTCATGCCTGCATTTGAATTTCACATCATCAACAGGCACCTCTCTGCATCAGTCACAGCTACAGAACTTCCTGGTGCCAAAATAGGTCACCAATGGCAATACTTTTAGTTTGATTTCCATCAAGCCTGTGACACAGCTGAAATCATAAAGACAAACCTAGTCAGGGAATGAGTTCTAGCCGGAGAAGCAGATGCTTGGTTGCAGAGAGAAGTTCTCAGATGGAGGAAAGGGCTGTGAGGAATTTTAATAGATTTTTTTTTCAAATAATTTGTCATTTACATCGGTATGCCACCAATATCCAGTTCCATGCATTTTTAAAAGTCTAGTGTGCTGGTGCCAAATAATAATAATGCACATTTGCTATGAATATTTTAAATCCTGTTAAATGTGTGTTAATAAAAGATGCTTGTTCCAGCCAACTTGGTCAGTGTAGTGTTCGACTATTTGCAACCAGATAAATAAAAACAACATCTGATTTTTTTTTTCATGCTCCTGGCAGTCCAAGCACCTGGCATGTCTGCAGCTTGCAAAAATTCACTAAGATTGTGTTAGACTTGGGAGCATGTGGTTAATAAAATGAAGACACATACTTAGCAGCTGAAAATGTTGGTATCTTTAACCAGAAATAACCATCAGTCCCCATTTTATTATTCTTCCCCCTATTTTGAGTATTTATGAGGATTTTCTCTACAGTGTCTGCATACAGAAATTGTTGTTGGAGGGGAAGAGGATTTCTTCCAACCTCAGTTTAAATGTGGGCATATTATTTTGACTGTGTAAATTATGAGATATCCTACTTTTCCTTAGAACCGTGAATTCCCAAGACCAATAAGAGTCAGATAGTCTGTTTCTCCTGAGGTTTTCCAGGTTACAAGATTGAAATATGGCATATCTGATTTTTTCAGTCATTTTAATGCAAACATATATGGTATACACAAGCAATTAGCTCAAACTTATGAAATTGTTTTCTAAATCAATTTCCTACCTCCCCCCAAAAAATTGGTTATAGAGCAGACTATTTAGTTGACACATAACTTAAAACACCTTCAAACATTTGATCATTTCTTCAAATTCCATATCGATATTTTTAACTACTAATCTAAGAAGCAGCACTACATACAACTTGTTGGATTGGCATAGTTTATTGTTGTGCTTTTACTTAGACATTTTTCATGTTTTAATAATTTTGTCAACAGGCTGAGTATTTATGATTTTTTAGTAGAATAGAACATTTATCTTGTTACCTACACTGTGGGTTTAGAAGTACTATTAACATACTGTGCTTACTCATTATATCAGATCTTCTTGTTAATTTTTCCACTTATAATTCCACTGTGAACAGAGGATGGGCAATGAGGGGAATTATCTAGTACCTGGGTCCTGCTGTACTTTTCTCCTCAGCAGCTTTCATTCATCTCTGAGATTTTCACGGCAGTTTACGAAGAAACAAAGGTAAGTTCCGCATCCCAGAGTAAGACATAAAGACATCGCAGTGTTCATTGAAACCTAGATCTAACAGAATATGTTTCTTCCTCCTCCACTTCTTGGCAAAATTCTACTGATTCATCAAGCCCCAGCTCCAAGATCACCTCTTTGAAACCTTCCCTCCTTGTTGCACCCTTGGAATTGTGGTTTATTTTTACACATGCATTATTAGCATCTCCTTCCGAATTGTGCCTTCTCAACACCTAGGACTTTTTCTCATCTATCTTTGTATCTCCAGTGTCTAGGAGAGTATCTGATATCTGGAAGGTGCCCCCTAAAATCTTATTTGAAGTCTGCTTATAAAGGGAGTTTGATCTAAGCAACTTGATGAAAATCCAACCAAAAAAATGTTGAATGGGTACCTACTGTGTACTGGGGACTGGAAGAGTCACTAGAGTTACAGGGTGAAGATGATGTCTTCCCCTTGAGATGGCTGCAGTCTGGCAAGAGGGACGCATAAGGAAAACCATAGTTAGAGTACACAGAGCTACGAGGTTTATTCGAGCAAGCCTAAGAGCATTTTTCTCAACTCGGGCTGTTAGGAAAGCCTTCCTGGAGGAAAAGGCTGGGAGAGAGAGAAGGGGATAATTGATATTTGGAGTTTGCTTTGACATCCGATTTTAAATTTGCTTCTTCATCTTTGGTTCAGACGGAGGTGGAACAAGCAATTGCTGTAGAAGGGTGTCTACTGACACATGAGTTATGACGGAGGGATTCAGAATGTTCTGTCAGAGGTGCCAGCCTCTGAGTATGAGACAAGGAGGTCGAGGATAAGAAGCACATGCCAGGGAGTGAAATCTCAAAAGGGTTCTCATTCTTTGCCTTGGGCAGAGGCAGGATGCTGGCTGTCCCTTTGATTCAACTTTGGCTGTCTTGGCTAGTATAATGAATGTCCTAATTGGAGAGGATTCTGCCAGCCCCAAACCCTGTGCGATTTCAAAATGAAGACGGGAGATATATAGAAAGAGAATTCTGAAAGCAAAATAATTTTTACTCTTTTTATTCTTGAAACCTGTAATGAGACCTTATGACAGGGAGAAGTAAAAATGTAATATAGGAAGCGGATGTGGCTCAAGCAGTTGAGTGCCCACACATGGGAGGTCCTGGGTTCAGTTCCCGATGCCTCCTGAAAAAAACAAGCAAAGCACACAATAAAACCAACTCAGGATGTGGCTCCAAGGTTGAGCACCAGCTTCCCACAGAAGAGGTCCTGGGTTCAATCCCTTCCCCCTGGTACCTCAAAAAAAAAAAAAAATGGTGGTATAAAGTTTATTTTATTTAAGGAAGAAACATGAATGACAGGTTTCTATAGTGCTACAAGATAATTTTGCTTTCTCCATTCTAAATATCTGTCCCAATTGTTTTTAAATAGCAACCCCTGAATGCTGACATCTTTCTATCAGAGTAAAATAGATATCTGCATTATCATTTGAAATGATAAATTTAATCTGCTGATTTTGAGGGGGAAATGGCTCTGCATGCATGTCATTACACACTTCATTTCCTCTTTCATGGATTTTCCTCCCAAATTCTTGCATTTCCAGAATTATGTAAAGCAAATATTTATAATTTTTTTTGCATTCTTATTTTGATATTCTAAGCTCAAAAGGAAGTTATTTAAGCTAAAAGTGACCATCAGAAAATTCTTTAAAAGGATGGATTAATTAATGTAGAAACATCCATTGTGCCTCAACCTCTCTCTTGAGCTCTTGATTCTCCTTTGAGCACAAGAAGCACACTGCTCTACCACATTGGGATTGTTGCTAATTTCCATGTTCCTTAGAGCCTTCAGTTGAAAATTTCACTGTGTGTGTGGGGGAAAGGGAGATGAAAATATTGAGAAATCAAGCTTTTGCTACCCTGCCTATTTTTAGTTTAAGAAGTTAATAATATTATTACCATAGCGTCCCTATATTACTTCTTCAATTTTATTGAGTACCTACTATGTGCAAGGCACTTTGGCAGGAAATTTATATCCCTTCTGTCATTCTTGTGCCCAATGCTCACTGCTGGTTGCATTCACTAAAACTATTAGAAAAGCATTTTCATTATCTAGCTTTAAAAATAAAAACTATCAAGATCTAAAAATTTTCAGTGGACTCTGCAAGATGATCAAATACTAATTGCCACACACGGATAATTAATGGAATAAGCTTAGTTTTATGTGTCTCAAACCTTTTATTGTTGGAGAGTCCAAATATCTGGAAATAGATAGCTATTAACAAAAAAAGTTGGGTGTTTACTATTATCATTTTCTATATAA